>PJEN01007077.1:0-102966 GCA_004024605.1 Pteronura brasiliensis | reverse complement strand
GTAACTGTCCTTTATCGGAGGTGTCGTTGGCAAATGCTTCCTCCCAGGCTGTGGCTTGTCTTCTCACTCTCCTGACATGGTCTTTCTCAGAACACAAGTTTGACGTGTTAGCAAAGTCCGGCTCACCAGTCCTCTCTTTCTCGGATTGTGCCTTTGGTGCTGTGTGTAAAAAGTCACCCTCTCTGCAGGGTCCCCCAGGATTTCTCCTGTGTTGTCTTCTCAAGGTCTGATCGTTTCGCATTCTGCATTGAGTCTGCGATCCACTGTGAGTGAATCGTCAAGAGCGTGAGGTCTGTGTCTAGAGTCGCTTTTTGCATGTGGACATGCCGTTGTTCCCGCCCCACTTGTTGAAGTCATGGATGGCCTCATGCCCTGGACAGTGTGTGTGTGGCTGCGTTTCTGGGCTCTCTGTACTGTCCCATTGCTCTCGTCTGTTCCTTCTCCAAGGATATATTTTCTTCATATAATGGTGAAAACAAAATATAAATCGTGAGGTTTATTCTCTAAAGGTGCTGGATTAAGTTGTTGAATTTCAGATTATTTTCTTTCAAATGATATAAGAATTATATATTTCAGTTACTTTTGTTAAATAGCCAAATCATCACTTGGCATTTTTGCTGTGGCTAAAAAATTAATTTAGACTTTAGCAAGTTGCTTGATTTGTAGTAAAGTATCAACACAAATAATCTCCATCTTAACGCTTCTGTGTTAAGAATTTGCTGTGTGTGGCTGTTAAAGATAAGCCATATCAGCTGCAAATAATGTGTAAAACTTTTCTTACAGCCGTTCTGTTTTGAGAATAAAATGGGTAAAATCTGGTAATAATTGCTAGTAATCTTAACCAAGTTTACTGCTTGTCTTAAACACTTTTTATTTATTTAAAGATCTTATTTGTTTATTTGTCAGGGAGAGTGAGAAAGCGAGCACAGGCAGGCAGAGGCAGAGGGAGAAGCAGGCTCCCCGCTGAGCAGGGAGCCCAATATGGGGCTCGATCCCAGGACACCGGGACCATGACCTGACCCAAAGGCAGCTGCTCAACCAACTGAGCCACCCAGGCGCCCCTATTTTTATTTTTTTAGAAGATTTTATTTATTTATTTGACAGACAGAGATCACAAGTAGGCAGAGAGGCAGGCAGAGAGAGAGGAGGAAGCAGGCTCCCCGCTGAGCAGAGAGCCCGATGTGGGGCTCGATCCCAGGACCCTGAGATCATGGCCTGAGCTGAAGGCAGTGGCTTAACCCACTGAGCCACCCAGTGCCCCTTAAACACTTTTTAACCTATACATTTTTAGTGAATTCCGACTGATAGGATTTTCAGCATCACTATAGAATATATTCAAGTTCTGACACATTTTCAATACAAGTAAGTCATATTCTTCATATTTCATTGCAGAATATCTTTTTTCACTAAGGAAGGGGGCGGGCGTGAAAGGGTAGGAGTGAACGCAGCTTCACCGTCTTGGGAGAAAAGGGCAATGCCACAGTTACGCTGTCTTACAACATAAGCATCTGCAAAGGTGTGAATAATAGCATCGTCCACTTAGGAACGAGCACAGTCCCGGTTGACTTGTGCTATTTGAAGTCAGTTGTTGTGTGCGGTCACCCAGCGTCCAGTCCGGTTTGTTAGGAAGTGCCCGTCCTTGACGCGGGCCACCCCGTGGCCACACTGCGGACTTCTGAGTGTGCTCGCTGCCACTCCAGCTTCGCAGCCGTCACCCTGGCGGTCAGTCTGCACCGCACGTGTAGTCCTGGGCGCTGGCGTTCCATCGTGTCCGGTCCAGGAGGGCTAGCCCGGCCTCATCGCTGCACCACTGTTCAAACCGTTCTTTTTTCCACATAAACTCTGGATCCAGCTCGCCTCGTGCTGCCAAACAAAGGAAAGCTGCAGTTGTACCTGGAACTTAAACTTAAATCCGGTCTTTTGATGCCAAGTTGAAGGGTCTTTTCACACTTCAGTGCCCCCCCAGTTCAGCTTACTTCCTGTTGCATTAGGGAGATTATTTGAATATTGCTGTCAAAGAAAGCTATTCTTTAATTGGCCATTTCTGGAATTTTGTTCGATATGTGGTTTTTTTTTATGGGGTTTTAATTCTTTCTTGTTTATCGTTCAGGCCATAAGAAGTGCTTTTGCGAATGAAAGAGAAACGGTTCTGTGAGATGCCCTGCAGTGCTTGCATTTATTATTTTGGTTTGTTTTATAACCTTCGGTGCCAGAGTTGGCATCTGTAGATGCTGGAAACATTGGCTTCTGCTCCGCAAGAGATTTCTGGCGTCTGTTCTTAATATGCATGTCCCCACTCGCCACTGTGCATAGCCTGATTATTTTCTACTGTGAGACATTTTCTGTGTCCATTTTTAGAATTTTAGTATGTGGGAGCAGGTAAGCGAGGTGAGCTCCCCACGTCAGGTGAACTCCACGAGGGCCAAGCCTGTCCCACGGTGCAGACTCACCCTCCCCATCACTGCACGTGCGGTCTTCCTCGCGCCGGACCTGCAGGGAAGCCGGCCCTCTCTGCGGACCAGTTATTGGTTAATGATCGCGTGTGCCTGTGTCTGCGTCTAACTTAACTTCTCATTTTGGGACCACGACAGTTCACACGCAGCTGTTAGATATAGCGCGAGAGCCCTGCTTGCTTTACACAGGGCACTGTTGCGACAAGCATGTTGACCTCCATACAGTCAAGATCCAGAACATTCTAGCGCTGCAGGGTCCCTCCTGCTGCTCTTTTATAGCCACAGCCACCTCTTCCCCAGCCCTGGTGGCCCGGCCTGTTCTCCATCTGCAGTTTTTTCATTTCCGCAGTGGTGGGCATCGTGGGCTGCACACAGGTCCATACAATGGACCATGAGATCGGGGTTTTCCACTCATTCTCATTCTCTGGGAATCGACCCAGGTTGTTGTGTATATCAACAGTCTGTTCCTTTTTATTGCCACACGGTGTTCCGTGGCGTGGATGGACCGCATTGTAGTTCATCGTTCAGCTGTTGAGGGGCCCCTGGGTTTTCCCAGTTTGGGGTTACTATGAATCAAGTGGCTATGAGCACTCATGTACATATATAAAAATTTCTCAAGTCCTCTCTACCCCCAACGTGGGGCTTGAACTCACAACCCAGAGATCAAGAGTCACACGCTCCACTGAACCCACCAGGCATCCCCATGTACCCATTTTCTATGTGAACACGTCTTCATTTCTCTAAATGAATTAACATGTTTCGTTTTAAGACACCGCGAGACTGTTCTCCGGCGTGGCTGCTCCTGCTAGGCTCCCGCCAGCCGAGTGTGTGACCCGCTTCTCCGCATCCTCGCCAGCGTGTGGGGTGGCCGCGGTTTTCCCGCGTAGCCGTTCTCACGGGTGTGTGCCGGTGCCGCATGTGGCCTGAGGCGCGTCTCCCTGAGGGGTGATGGCATCCGGCACCGTCTCAAGGGCTCATTTGCCATCTGTGCACCCTCGTTGGTGATATCGCTCTTCATGTCTTCTGCCCAGTTTCTAATTGGCTTGTTTTATTGTCTGGCTTTGAGAATTTCTCACATATGCTGTTGGTGGGCTATGTGGCTTCCAAAGATTTTCTCCGTGTCTGTAGCTTGTCTTTTCATCTTTTCGGTAGGGTCTTAAGCAGAAGTGTTTCATTTCTATGAGATCCACTTTATCAATCTTTCCTGTCATAGATCACGCTTTGATCTGCAAAAGAGTCTGCGAAGTCTTTGCTTTGTCCTAGATTCGGAGGGTTTTCTCCTGTGAATTTCCTAAAGGTGTTAGGGTTTGTGTTTTACGTTGAAGCCCCTGGCCCGTTGCAGGTGGCCTGCCGGGTGGGGAGTGGTCGCACCGCTCCGGTGTACTTTGCTGACAGGGCTGTCTGTCCTTCCCGCGCGGACCTGCCTGGGTGTGATGGCGAGAGCTTCTCCTTAGGTCCTTCCTTCTGCTCGCTGCGACCTGCTTGTCTGTCCCGCACCAATTGCGCACCGTCCCGGTGACTCAAGCTGTCTAGTAAGTACATTATGATGGCTGCTTGGAAGTTTTCCTCCGGTGAGTCTGACGTCTCTGGACAGCATCTCCTGGTTGTATGTTTTCATTCAGTTTGGGGTCTTCTTGGCTGTCAGTATGAGGAATGATTTTTACTGAAACACGAACACACTATGTTACAGGACCTGAATCTTACCTAAACCTTGTGTGCTAGCTGACTGTCCCTCACGCCGCTCTCTCTCTGGTGGGGGTCCGTTCCCACCGGCCTCTGCCGACAGCTTGCAAGTTTGCTCTTCTTCCATGGTCTCCTTGACAGCCCCAGTAGGGAAGAGATGGGCACCTCGGCCCGAGTGTCCCCCCGACTCTGCATCATGGCCGGGACGGTGGCATCTGGCTGGAGTGGGGTCTTTCCACTCCGCCTGTTCCCTGTGTAGCCAGCAGCTCCCTGTCTTGGACCTGTGGCCGAAGGAACAGCTCTCGTTTTGTTTGTGTCTGTGCCCATCCCCAGTGTCGTTCCAGGCTTCTTCGGCTCCTAGGCTACTGATGCAAAAGCAGAGCCAGGGCCTTCCCTGCCGTGCTCTCCTTGGTCCCCGGCTAGTCTGCCTTCCCCCCTCCACCCTTCAGAGCCCTTCTGATGTTTGCTGTATTTGTAATAGTTTGGGTTTCTCTGAAGTGCTTTGTGATGGTCGGTCTCACACCAGCTCTGTGCTTTCCTCTCTGCCACCCGCGTCCTGTCTTCAGGGTGCGCCCCAGCTGGCCTGACCTCCAGGCTCCAGTCGGCACCCGCGCACCCGTCGTCCTGCCGAGGGACTCCCCAGAGCATCTGTGTCTCACTGAGGGCGTGTGGGACTTCTGCACTCGCGACTGTGTCTTCCCTCCCACTTTGGAACTCAAGGGAGTTACTTTTTTATTAAAACTTGCCGTAATGGGAATATTAAAACACATGCAAATACAGAAGTGCATAAGAACACCCACGTGCTCTCGGCCGGCGTGAGCGTACCGGCCTTCAGCCCCGTGTCATCCACACAGCGTCTGCGTTTCTCCGTGCCACGCCGTGTTAGTTTATAAGAACAAATCTCATTTCATCTTGAAATACTGAAGTATGTCACTAAAATTTAAGTACTATTTCCACACCGAAAATGACTAATAATTTCTTAATATGATCAGCTATTCAAATAATATATTTTTTTATTTATTAGAGAGAGAGAGCTGGCTCGAGCACGGTGGGGAGGGGCAGAAGGAGGAAGAGAGAATCTGCAGCAGACTCCCCACTGAGCACGGAGCCTGCCGCGGGACTCGACCTCACAACCCTGGCCACGACGTGCCGAAACCAAGAGTCAGATGCTTGACTGACTGTGCCACCCAGGTGTCTCAGTGGCAGAATCCGCCTGATTTATTTAGGTTTTGTGCTATCCACACTGTGATTTGCAAGTAGTACATTTTCAGAAACTATATCTTGAAGTAATTAACTAATATAAAATAAAAATGCTTAAAAAATAAAGTAAGATAATATAAAATAAAAATGCTTTTAAAACTATGTGGAAGACTTTCTTAAAGGAATTTTTTTTTAAAAGCAGGTTTTTTTTTTAAAGATTTTTTATTTATTTAACAGAGAGAAAGATCACAAGTAGGCAGAGAGGCAGGTAGAGAGAGAAGAGGAAGCAGGCTCCCTGGTGAGCAGAGAGCGTGATGTGGGGCTTGATCCCAGGACTCTGGGATCATGACCTGAGCCGAAGGCAGAGGCTTAACTCACTGAGCCACCCAGGCACCCCTAAAAGAAGATTTTATTTATTTGAGAGGAGGGAGGGTCAGAGGGAGAAGCAGACTCCCCGCAGAGCAGGGAGCCCGATGCGGGACTTGATCCTGGGACCCCAGGATAATGACCTGAGCTGAAGGCAGACGCCTAACCAGCAAAGCCACCCAGGTGCCCCAAGGATTCTTTAAAATTATAAAATTCTAAAAAAAAAAGAGAGATGTATTTATGTATTTGAGAAAGCGAACAGGGGCAAGGCAGGGGTGGGGGGGACGAATCCCAAGCAGATCCCCCACTGAGCATGGAGCCCAACATGGGGCTCGATCTCACGACCCTGAGATCACAACTTGAGCCGAAACCAGGAGTCAGAGGCTTAACCAACTGAGCCCTCCAGGTGCCCCTTGAATGAAGCATTCTATATAGAAACTTATTTAACGTTTAGCCACAAATTTGGTGCATATTCATTGAGATTCAACATCGTTAACAAATGATTGTTGTGAAGATTACATGCATTTTAGATAGACGAGAGATTTATAACATACGCACGATTGGGCGCATTTTAGTCACCATTTTCCTAAAGGAACTGAATTGCCTCTCAGTGACTTACGGGATAAAGGGATAAATTTTGCTTGTATACAGAGTAAACGTGGCTTCGACACGTGCAGTGCTCTCTTCCTGGCTCGCACTGTGACGGGTCCAGCGTTACAGATGATGCCTTAGTACAGTGTCTGGGGAGAGGAGACTGTTACATTGTTAAGAGTTAGATCCGTGGAGTAATTGTTCTTGGAGGACTTCCTGTGGTTTCCCCGCCCACAGGATTAGAAGTTACAGGTCGCTCAGGAGTTAGATCCGGTTTGAATAGGCCTGTGCTCTTCAGCCGCATCCACCCGGTGCAACCCCCGGCGCTCCTGCTTGCGTCTGTAGTTTATGCCCTGGGCCAGAGTCCCTCGAGCAGTGAGCATACGGCGGGGGCACTGGCGTGTACCTGGCGTGGCTGTGTTCGCGCTGACACATCTTGTCACATCCTTGTCCTCGCTGTCCTCTGGGACCCAGCCCCTGCCGCAGGGCCGCCCTCCTCGGAGTGGCCCTGGAGTCGTGGGGTGGCCCCTTCCTGCCAACGCCTCCTGACAGCACAGCCCTGGGCGGCAGTCATTCGGTGTCCTTGACCATGCAGATGTCCCGTCCCGGGCAGCAGACCTAACAACCATCCTTGTTCATGACTTTCTTCTTTAGCTTGTAGTAACGTCGTACTTGTTCCCGCGGAGCAGGCTGACCCCATCTGCTCACGTGACGGGCACACTGAACATTCTTTCCTTGCTGTCTTTCAGACAGAAACCATCTCCGCCAGTCAAGAAGCCCTCAGAAGTCCCTTGCCATGGACACAGAAGATGAAGAGAACACGAGTAAGACCCGGTCTATCATGTGGCACCAAGTAGCTCTCTCTCCGTTCGACCCTAGTGCTCTTGTCAGTCTTTCTAATGAGACTAATTTGGGAAAAGTGATTCTTTCCTACAGTATTTCCTACACCATCGACAGTGGCTGTTTGAAGTCTCTGATGTATTCTCTACAGTAGGTGTTGGTACCTGGTGTGGGCATTTCCCTACGGCCGTGTGTGGGACCGTCTGTCACTCTGGGCCGCCGTGTGTGTCCCTGTAGGCAAATACAGGCCTCCAGATGTGCTGGCCACGGAGCTGCCCGGCTTCATCAGACATCACAGCCTGGTCTCCCACAGGTGGCCGGATTTTCATCTGTTCCAATCCAAAATACCCTTTGAGATTAATTTAAATACTTGCTCATCTAGGATAACACTACCCAGATTTTTCCCTGTAAATACGATGGATTCTTCTCGTGCTTTGAGGGAAGGGGGCTCTCATGAGGCTGCTGATCTCGTTTCCAGACTTCCATGAGCCTTTGGGCACTGTGGACCAGAGCTCACTGTTGGGCCTGTTCCGTGTCCCACACTGTCCTCTCTGGGGTGCTGGCTGGCGAGCCTCAGGGGCGCACAGCTTCCCTCCCGCAGAGGTGTCCTCTGTGAGAAGAAGTTCCCTGAACACCTGTCCTCTGTTTTATCTTTATTCCTAGATAGCCTGCATTTGCGTAAGGTTTAAAGGCTCCCACAGAAGTTGGGAGCTTTTAGGGGGAAATTACAGCAGAGCACATTTTGCGATATATGTACACGGTATTTTTTTCAGATATATGTACATGTGTACATTCTCACTTGTCTCCGTTTGGTGGCTCCCAAGGAAGACCCGCAGGTCAGAATGACGAGTGACCTTTTACTGAGAGTGGTCACCCATGACTAGAGTGGAGTTCAGTCATCTCCCTGTGACTTCACCCAGAATCGGCACGCTGAGGCCTTACCCTTGGGCCTGCTGCCCCACATGCTGCTCCATGGGCTCTGCGGTGGGGAATGTGCCGTGGGCCGGGCCTCTGTTAACACGAGCCGCACGGAAAGTGCTCTCTTTGGTGGTCAGGGGTGTGAGAAAGCGGGAGCAGTTGCTTTTCAGCAGCGAGACCCAAGCTCCGCCTCTCCTGCTTCCTGCAGGCTGCTGTCCCCATCAGAGCCTCCTTGGGAGGTCAGTTCCGCTCGCCGTGGCCACTTTTGCCCGTGCGCTCCCCCACATGGGGATATGTGAGCACCTGTCCCCCAAGCCTCCTTTTCTCGGGCCCATGGGCTGTCATCCACAGCGGCAGCCGTGGGTTTGGGTGGAAACATCGCGTGTGTGTAGACCCTGTGGTAACTCGCCAAGATAAAGAAGTCTTCTGAGTGATTCTGCAGGAGACGCGAATGCTGGTCCCCGAGCTGGAGGTGGCGGGCGGTCCTAGACCTTCTGTGGTTTCAGAGGCAACGAAAGAGCTTATCATGGTTGTACTCACGTCTGTGAAACGAAGCAGCACGCTACGTGTGTGTAAGAGCTGGGGCACTGGGGCCTCTTCCTCTCCCTCTAATGTTGTTTTCCTTTACATAGTAGCGCTTCTGATCAGATGGAAGCGGGGCCGTATCCGAGCCCCGAAGCAGATGACGGCCCGGAATCTGTGTGATCTGGATCCCAGGAAGCACCTTTTCCTGACAATCTCAAGTCTGTCTGTCGCCCCAGTACTGGTTGTGTTCATGCATGCACGGCCAGCCTTCGTGTCCGAGGCTGTGTGTGTGATTGCGTGCTCGCGTGCTCGCGCGGCCGTGGCCCGACCCTCGTGCTGGGAGCTTCTCTGGCACCAGCCCAGCTGTACACGGTCGGGGGGCGCGTGTCTCTCTTGCTCACTTGTGGACTAAATTTTGTCTCACTCTGCCCTTTTTAACCTTTGTTTCCTTTGAGCACCGAAAGGAGTAACCTATCGAGCTTTTGCTGGAGGATGTTATAAATGAAAATTTAGTGTCCGATCCGTCAGCTTTGTTAACTGGGAGAAGTGGTGTGTGTGTTGGGAGCCCCGGGGAGTACTTGCCGTTGTCAGAGAGCCGTCTCTGCTCCCTCCTCTCGACCTCAGCTGTTTCCAGGGCATCTTTGCATCTCAGCTCTGGAAGCTCAAGAACTTGAACTTTGGGGATTGGTGGCCAGCAACCCAGACTGTCTGTCCCGTTTAGCCTCCCGGCAGGCAGCCTGTGGAAAGGAACCTGGAAAACATGGGATTTTTCTCTGTTTTTTTTTTTTTTTTTTAAGTGTTGATAAACTTACAGAGAAGAGTGAATGCTTTCCTATTCTCCTTTTTGAAATTAAAATTATATTTATTTTGCCATGAACTTTAAGAGTTTTAAAATTATCCTTATTAATTGTAAACAGAAACTACCTTTGAAAGGTAGAATCACCAAATTATTCTCTAAGTCCATCAAATATTTGTTTAAAAAAAAAGACAAAATCATTGGCTTTACTTAGAATGTTAGGAAGTTGTAGGCCATTTGCACCTTCAGTCTTACGTCTTTTTTTACATGCTTTTTCCCTGTCGTGGAATGTAGTAAGGATTCGCGGGGGAACAGTCCCCACGCAGCGTGGAAAGAGTGGAAGCACGTACTGGAAGTGCAGCCGCCCCCTCAGGGTACCCCCACTAGCCAGAGCGCTTCCCAGGACTCGAGAGGCGTCCCCTGAGATCGATTCAGGACTAAATCAAGGCACTGCACTCCTGACGTGAACATTCAGAGCCTGAACGCTGCTGAGCTCAGAACGCCTGCTTGAAATCCTGTCCCCTCTCGTGGGAAGCGCTGCTGTCCAGAGCCCGAGAGCCCGAGAGCAGGGACATCGGGGAGGAGGGGGTGTGTGTGCGCTGACGGGAGGTTTTCAGATTCGGTTGCCATCCCGCAGTTTGATAAGCTTGAACGGCACGTCTCTAGATACCTCAGAATATTCTTGTAGGAGAAAGTTATTTCGAAGAGTCCCCTTTTAATGCAGAGCAGCTGGTGATTCTGACTAGCGGTGGTGGCGGGGCGATAGTCCGTGGGTAGCACGGGCGGCTGTCCGCACGCCCCGCGGGGAACGGAGGGATAAGCACACATCACTTACCCAGTTACAAAGAGAGACGAAGGAATCTATAAATTTTGCATTTACAAGATCCTACAACGAAGGCGTTGTAAGTTACTCTTTCTGGGCACCGCAGGTTCGAGCAGCACAGATGTTAAGGAAAGCTGCGGTCTGGACAGCGTGCCCCCCAAGGACGGCAGCGCGCCCGGGCCTGGCGAGGGCGCCCCGCTCTCCAACGGGGGCAGCGGTGGCGCCAGCCGGAAGCGGCCCCTGGAGGAGGGCAGCAACGGCCACGCCAAGTTCCGCCTGAAGAAGAGGAGGCGGCCCCCGGGGCCCGCGCTGCCAAAGAACGCCCTGATGCAGCTGAACGAGATCAAGCCCGGCCTGCAGTACGCACTGCTCTCGCAGACGGGCCCCGTGCACGCGCCCTTGTTCGTCATGTCCGTGGAAGTGAACGGACAGGTGTTCGAGGGCTCCGGCCCCACCAAGAAGAAGGCCAAGCTGCACGCCGCCGAGAAGGCCCTGAGGTCTTTCGTGCAGTTCCCCAACGCCTCCGAGGCGCACCTGGCCATGGGGAGGACCCTGTCCGCCAACACGGACTTCACGTCCGACCAGGCCGACTTCCCCGACACGCTCTTCAACGGCTTCGAGACCCCCGACCGGTCGGAGGTGCCCTTCTACCTGGGCTCTAATGGGGACGACTCCTTCAGCTCCAGCGGGGACCTGAGCTTGGCGGCGTCCCCCGCGCCCACGAGCCTCGCGCAGCCCCCCCTCCCCGGCCCCCCGCCGTTCCCGCCGCCCAGCGGCAAGAACCCCGTGATGATCCTGAACGAGCTGCGGCCCGGGCTGAAGTACGACTTCCTGTCGGAGAGCGGGGAGAGCCACGCCAAGAGCTTCGTCATGTCCGTGGTGGTGGACGGCCAGTTCTTCGAGGGCTCGGGCAGGAACAAGAAGCTCGCCAAGGCCCGGGCCGCGCAGTCCGCCCTGGCGACCATTTTTAACTTGCACTTGGACCAAACGCCGTCTCGCCAGCCCATCCCCAGCGAGGGCCTGCAGTTGCACTTGCCGCAGGTGAGGACACGCGCCGCTGCCGGAAACGGTGGCCATGTCTTGACAGTGCTTTCAGACAGGGCTCCTTCTCCTGGTCCCTGTTGATGTCCCATCGGAACGTCACTGGTAAGTCTGGCTCCGGGCATCCTGCCTGCCCGGGTGGCTCGTGCTGGGCGGCCCGTCCGGGGCCATGACGTGCAGCCCCATCCGCCGGAGCAGCGCTGTCAGTGGCCTCCAGGCCGAGCCCTGCCCCGCGCCCCATGACAGCCCATGGCTCCCTTCCCCCATAGGCCTCTCCTGTGGGGACCCAGGTCCCGTAGCAGCCTGTGACAGGAGCAGCTCAGCAGTTTCCTGCAAAGTCTGCCTGGGGAATCCCGAGCACAGAAGAGAGGCCAGCCAGCCAGCCAGCTGCTGAAACCCCAGCGTGGGTAGGAGTGGGTGTCTCCCAGCTCCAGCAGGGCTGACGGCTGAGGGGCCGGCCGGGCTGGGGGTGCCCCATGATAGGCATGAGCCTCTTGGAGGGGCGAGGGATGGAAGGGGACCCTCCAGTGGCCCTCACGGTGCATGGGAATCTGTACCTGGAATGTCCTAGGTGCGGTCCATGTGGGCCTCCCTGCTGCTCGGCCGGAGGTAGGCGTCCACTCTCGTTTGGGCTTGGACGGCCCCATAAGACCAGGACGAAGACAGAATTTCAGGCGAGCTCGTGGCTTACACACAAAAGGGGAAGCACGAAGCGGGGGATAGCAGGTAGCTGGCAACTCCAGACCCTAGGACCCTTTATGTGTCGCTTCTCTTCTTGGAAATCCAGTTTTCTGGCTAAGGGTAAAAATTTTTCTTTTAGAGAGAAAATCCATTACCCTTCTCTGTTCCTTTTTGTTGATGTAGTACTGAGGTTGAAGATGAATTGTGTACTGGTTTGAGGAGAGAAAGGACTCAGATCGGTACACGGATCACTTGTATTTCTTGTAGAAGAATCCGGAAGGTCGCAGCTTCTCTGGTGCCTTTGAACACAATTAGAGTAACTTCTCCGTGCTGTTGCCCGAGGTGACCGGTACTGCTAGGGTTTAGAAGAAGAAACTTTATTTTGCCTAAAGCTGAGCCAAATACAGCATCATGTAAGAAGTAGCGTGTTCAGAGTGTCCTACGGGCAGTTACCGAACCCGGTAACACGTCCCCCATTAACCTGTTAGGAACGTTTGTCAGAAGGACGTCAGTCCACTTACCGTTTCACACATCGGTGGTACCTGTTCCCTGGAGATTTCCTATTTTCAGGTCTGCTGTTTGCTGCGCGTTTTCCAGCTTGAGTTCACGACACTGTCTGCTGCCACCTGACTTCCCTTAACATCAGAAGAGTCGCATGTGAGACAACTGGAATCCTCTCAAACGCTGGGACCCCTGATACCCGGGTTTTGCAGGGTGGAGGGGTCCCAGCGTGGCAGGGAGGCAGGCAGGGGTCCTAGCCTGGGCCCGGACTTCTGCGGGAGCAGAGACCAGAGCTCCACTGGGGGCCGCTTGGGGCCTCACCAGGAGGGGCGTCTGGGAATCCCAGCTAAGGGAGGGAGGAGGCAGGCAGAGGTCGTGTCAGCCCTGCCCCCGCTGCTTGCCTGGGTTCTGCGGGCGCCCAGTGCTCGTTTCTGAACCTCTGTGGCCGCGGAGCTGTCTGTCCCCGTGTCTGCTCACTGTGCCCCCACCGTGGTGTCTCTGGAGCCCCCCCGGGAGCTCAGGAGGTGGCCACGCTTTCCTTGGAGGACCTGGGGTGGCCCCTGCAGAATCAGCCCTCGCAGCTTGATTTCTGGGCTCTGCTGCCTTTGCACGGGACGTCTCCAGGCCCGCCTTCTGGAGCACTGAGCGTCCGCCCCATTTGCCTGGAGTGGCCCTTGAGTTCCTGGTCGTGGGACTTGTTGTCTTCATTGTGTCCATAGTGGCATTCCAGGGTTTCAACCCAGACGTCATGGGCCATGGAAGCATGCAGAGCCCTCTGCCTCTAGTGGGTTCTGTGAGCGGCAGAAGCGGGCTGTTGGCCCCAGGCCAGCTTTGAGCCGGGGCCTCTCAGCACCTGGGGCTATTGCGGGGACGCCTGGGGCTGGAGGGCGCGGGCCTGACTCGCCCGGTTACGTCGCCCCCAGCACGTACAGAGACTCGCTTCCTTACCTGCAGTCTCTGAGGGGCTGGAGGAACAGTCCCGGTGCCGACAGTGCCCACCTCTGACCAGTAAGTGTCCACACAAGGGCCTGACCTCCTCTGAGTGTCTCTGAGCTCTGCGGTTTGGAGATTGGCCGGACCTTCCACGAAACGGAAGCTTTTCTTTTCTGTGGCTTATTCTTAGCCTCTCAAGACTTTTTCTCTTACGTAAATTGGAACACGCGGTCCTTCATCTTTGATCCCCTTCCCACCATGTCACCTGCCCCCACGTGTGTGACACTGAGGCCTCTGCCCAGGGTGCGGGGGGGCTTCCTGCCCCCCGTTTTCTGTCCATGCTCCCCGCCCCTGACTTGAGCGCAGTCTTCTGGGGGCTCTTTGTTACTTACTGGGGCAACGGAAGGAGGAAGAAATCCTGGTGACTTTTCTTTTTTTCAAAATTAGTCATCATTTAGGATGATGGACGTTTCCATCCATTTGGGGAGTGTTTTATTACAGGCCAAGCTGGGGACACTAGACGTAGCTGTTTGAGACCCACGACAAGTGTGAGATTGGGAGGACACACCACCCACACGCATGTCCCGTCGGGCTTCATTTCCCAGAAGCGCTTGTATCCGAGATACGTTGTGAACTGTGACGATAAGACCGCGGCTGTGTTCGCTGCTGGGAAGCGCTGCCTCCAGGGCAGGCCGACTGGTCTGGCGGTGGACCAGCCACCTGTCACCCCCTCCCCAGGGAGCGTGGCCGTCGGTGCTGTCTGCGGGGGCTGGGTCTGTGGCAGGGGCCCTCGCAGGCCTCGTCGGAGCTGCTGCCGGGCCATGCAGCAGGTGCCCCAGGCGGAGGCTGAGCACGGCCACGTGGCTCTTCTCCTGGGCGTTCTTCACGCGGCCCCTTCTCTTGTCCTGATGTTGTGGGTCACACTCAGGGGAGTGTTCCCTGCCCGGCCAGCCCCCGAGTAGACGGCCACCCCTGCTGCACTCAGGAAGAGGAGCACTTTCACTTCCTCCCAAAGCCCTGTCACTCCAGGGAGTGTGGCCTCGGAGGCTGGGAGAGCTGGGTGCAGAGCCGTGGAGGGTGTGAGGCGGGTGGCCTGGGGGGGCGGCCCTGGCTGGGGCCTGCCTCAGCTTCTTCATCCGGGGGAGGGGGCCGGGGTATTGGGAGGGCCAGAGGGGTGGCACGGGCTCCGGACTGTCCCTGTCTGTGAGACTCTTGAAGAATTCCACCCAGAGCCTCCAGTGTTCCTGGGGCCTCTGTTTCCAGGGAGTGTTTTAGAGGGAGAAAGAAGCACGTACGCACACACACACACGTGCCTATTTGCCAGATTTGCCCGTGTGGTTTTCCCGAAGAGAAGCCGTCCGTAAGGCCACTCCCAAGGGACAGCCTTGTCGGCGGTGTACGCGGGGCAGGGGTCAGTCTGCACCCCTGACTCCCTGCTGTGGTCCTCAGGTGTTAGCCGATGCCGTGGCCCGCCTGGTGCTGGATAAGTTCGGCGACCTGACGGACAACTTCTCCTCTCCTCACGCTCGCAGGAAAGTTCTCGCCGGCGTCGTCATGACAACAGGTAAAATGCTGTGCTGAACAGAGAGAGGACGTGCTCTCGGGCCGCCACCAACCGTCTCTGTGACACTAATGGGGCTGTTTTCCTAGTTCTTCAGAATCCCTGCCACCTGCAAACGTAGGAACCGCACTTCCCAAACTTTTCTCCTACATGTTCATTGCTTTAACCTAGTTTTCTTATTTGGAGAAAGCATGCTGTATCAGCATCTCATTCCTATAACCCCATGTGAGCGGTTTTGATCGACTCTGGAAAGTCCAGCAAAGTGGCACCCCCCCTTTCCTGCTTCATTTGCCAGTGGGCTGCATCTGACTTACCTAGGAGTGACCCTGATAGCTAGTTTTGTGGGGACAGGCAGTTCTAGCAAGAATAGGAAATGCACAGGTAAGAAGCACACTTCAGGATGGCAGAAGGAGCCTTGTTAAATTTACCCAGAAGTTCCCACCAGCGCAAGGTACCCCTGAGTCCTTTCCTACACCCCAGGGGTGAGGACGCTGAGCCCTGTCTGCCCGGGGACCACTCCCAGGGACAGGAGACCACAGTGGTGGCCCCAGTGGGGATCCCTGCTCCTGTGGGGCCCTCTGCCCTGGGGCACCCACTCAGGCCCACGCTGGCTGGCTGAGCCTGGAGGGCTGTGTGCAAAAAGCCCCCGAAGGCCAGAGAGCGAGCGAGTGAGCTGGGAATGCTTTCTCTGTCTACACCTGCTGGTCAGGGAGAAAACCCCTGTCCTCTGTGTAGGCGAACACACCGTCCTTTCTTCCAAGGTAGCTCTCTCTCCCATTGCGGGCCGGATGTGAGTCCGTGGTCCCAGTGTTGGCCAGACCCTTGATAGTCGAGGACACCTGAGTGCTGTTTTAATGACAGCTTTTTCTTGCACGATGTCTTCACTTTGGCACAGCTGAGGGTGTGTCTGCAGTCGGAGGAAGTGCTCTGGACGTTCCCTAGGGTTTCCGTGTAACTCTGCAGAGAGACGCCTGTGCTCTCCCACCCCCTCCCTTTGCTGCTGTCTGTCGCATGACGAAAGGCGGCTGCTTCGGCTCCTGGGACTCTGTATTCCCTGGGCAAGGCTCTGTGCCCCGGCCAGCGGCAGGAGTGAGCGACTACCGGCTCCTCCCGGGCAGCTCTTCTCGCCGGCCCAGAGGGGGCGGACTGGCTCCCGGGCCGTGGTGCCCTCGCCATGCATCTCCCTGGGGACCTCTTGCTCGGGGCCACCATGTTCCCTTGCAGATAGTGCCACCCAGCCCGTGGCCTGTGGCCCTGGCATCAGATGGCGGGTTGAGGTTGGGCTCCTGGTTGAGCGACTTTGGGCAGGCTGTTTGGCCCCCTGGGTCCTTATCTGCTAAATGGAGACGGGCCGCATGCCCCTGAGGGCGCATGTGGGAATGAAGGGGAGACCCTGCCCTGCGGGCCGGCGCTGCACCTGCTGCTCGGGGTGCGCAGTGCGTGTAGCGGGCGGTGAGGGAGGTTACCGCAGGGCCGTGTCCACGTCCTGTCCTGTGTCTGCAGCACGTGGTCTGTTAGCGGATGTCCCATCAGTGGCGGCGCTCCCAGGGCCGTTCCCAACACCCCACGGGCCACGTCCTCTTTCCCTCTTGTCCCTCTGGCGGCCGCACGCCCTTCCCTGTAGCCTCACGGCACGTTGGTGGGCCAGTTAGTCGGCCTATACCTGGGGCTGCCTCCCGGGAGCCAGCGGGGAACGTTCAGGAGAAGACCGGGCCACCCCAGAGGAAACACCTTCCTTGGGGTTAGAGCCTGTAGACTAACGAGCAAGGGAGGTTTGCATCCAGAAGCGTCGCGCCATGAGTCCTTGAGGATGGGGTGGGCGGTTTCCAGAGACTGAGTTTGCGCAGGTACCAGCGGGGGCCAGAGGCCTCTCCCCCTGGGAGCACAGGCAGTGGGAGCGCCGCAGAGCCGGGAGGGGGCGAGGCACGAGGCGTCCTCTCTTGCTCGTTCTCCAGGCACAGACGTGAAAGATGCCAAGGTGATAAGTGTCTCCACGGGGACGAAGTGCATCAACGGCGAGTACATGAGCGACCGCGGCCTCGCGCTGAACGACTGCCACGCGGAGATCATAGCACGGCGGGCCTTGCTCCGCTTCCTCTACACGCAGCTCGAGCTCTACTTCAAGTGAGTTCGCGAGTGCAGGACTAGAGGAAACGGTTTTTCTTTTTTGTTTATTTTGATTTTTTCAAAGATTTTATTTATTTGACAGACAGAGATCACAAGCAGGCAGAGAGACCAGGCGGAGAGAGAGGGGGAAGCAGGCTCCTTGCTGAGCAGAGAGCCTCATGCGGGACTCGATCCCAGGACCGTGGGATCATGACCTGAGCCGAAGGCAGAGGCTTAACCCACTGAGCCATCCAGGTGCCCCGAGGAAGCAGTTTTTAAAAACCATGCCCCCCATCAGAGTGTATTGCAAAACCTTCATGGTTTCTGTAATCTCTGAAAAATTCTTAAAATAGTGACTTTATTGGCAAGGATGAGGTTGGGTCCTGTTTTCCCATGAGGCTCCAGCTTCCGAGTCCAGCGGGTGAGCACACACGTGTGCACACGTGTGCTTGCGGCTCACACGGCCGTCAATCTGAAGTCCGTGCTCGGGGCGGCGAGCTTCTGGGTGCAGCGGGATCCTGAGCAGAGCCGAGCCGCCTGGGGCCCGGGGCCCTTTGTTCTAGTCCCGGCTGAGCCGCTTTTCTTTACTGAGCCGTTGCTTACATGCCGTCTGTCTGTGTCGAAGTTCTGAATGGGAAGAAGGGACTCTTGTGCCGTTCTGACGGCTTCTTCATTGGGTGGACTTGGTCACTAGCTGTGTTGTTCTCATCAACACGGAAACGTCCCAGTTCAAGCGCATCCGTACCCTGTTGAAAGCAGTGGCCTCTGTCGTAAGTTACGACAGACAAAAATTTGACTGTATATGGCTTTAAAGTTCATTTTTGCAACTCGTTTCCTTCTAGTAACAAAGACGATCAGAAGCGATCCATCTTTCAGAAGTCGGAACGCGGAGGGCTGAAGCTGAGGGACAGCGTGCAGTTCCACCTGTACATCAGCACGTCCCCCTGCGGGGACGCCAGGATCTTCTCGCCGCACGAGCCCATCCTGGAAGGTACGGGGCCCAGCCAGCCGCGTCGCCGGGAGGCTCGGGTTATGGGGTGACAGCAGAGCAAACCTAAGTTAGTGTCCTTTTCTTCTTTTTCTTGAAACTTCTGGCTTCGAAAGTGGATCTGATGGGAATATATAAAAGCACGAGGTGTTTTTGGTTTTTTTTAAGGATTTTTTAAAAATATTTTATTTATTTATTTGACAGACAGAGATCACAAGCGGGCAGAGAGGCAGGCAGAGAGAGAGGAGGAAGCAGGCTCCCTGCCGAGCAGAGAGCCCGATGTGGGGCTTGATCCCAGGACCCTGAGATCATGACCCGAGCCGAAGGCAGAGGCTTAACCCACTGAGCCCCCCAGGCGCCCCAAGGCTTTTCTTTTCACTGAATGATTGGATGAGGAAGCCTGAGTGGTGCCCTGCGTGCACTAGCAGGGTAGAACGAGGCTCCTGAGTCAGAGTCGTACTTAGATTGGAGCCGTCCGTTCTCCGCCTCTGGGCCTCGGACGAGCTGTGGTCTGGTGCGTGTGTACCTGCGGGCTGTGGCGGGCTCGTCGGGGGCAAGCACACACGAGCGACAAGGGGGCCCTGGTGTGTCGTCGCGCCAGGTCCGTGCTGCTGTTGTGGAGTAACTTGTGTCCTCGTTCATCTCTTCTCCTAAGCGGAAGCAGCTCCAGTTCAGCATCTGAGGACGCCCTTGCCCTTGGTTACAAAGGAGACACGTGCCCGCTATGGGAAATTGCTGCGTGTCGTACAGCGTAGGGAAACATTTTGGCCGCCCGTGTGCACGTAACCCAGCGATGACACGTCAGGTGGTTGTGCGTGGCCGCTTCCTCTCGCTGATTTCAGCATCCCTGGGATTTGTTTTTGAAAGTTTAAAGACGCAGGGAGAAGACGCGACACTCGAACACCCGTCATCTAGAGTTAGCGCACGTTCGCGTTTTGTCTTCTCTGCTCCAGCTCCTTTTTCGTGAGGGAAACCATTTGGGTTCGAATGGAAGCCCTTTCTCCCTAACCCCTGGAGAGACCAGTGTCACGAATTAGGTCTGTAGCGCAGCCGGTCCTGCCCAGTTGTCTCTGCCGTGTTGCACATCCATGCCGGAGAGACGGATGCGTGCGCGGGCTGCAAGCTGACGTCCGCCGTCCCGGGGCTGCTGCCCGCGAGGACTCTCACCGGCCTCCCTCTCCTAGAGCCAGCGGACAGACACCCAAACCGCAAGGCCAGAGGACAGCTGCGGACGAAAATAGAGTCTGGCGAAGGCACGATCCCCGTGCGATCCAGCGCGAGCCTGCAGACGTGGGACGGGGTGCTCCAGGGCGAGAGGCTGCTCACCATGTCCTGCAGCGACAAGATGGCGCGGTAAGGCCCCCGGCCACGGGCTCCCGGCTCCTGCCCGCCGCGCTCTCCGCAGGCCCGGGGCTCCTCCCTGGCGGGGATCGAGCTGGGCCCCGCGTGCTGGAGGCCCCGGGCCGCACACGCTGCTTTGCGTCTGTGTTCCCACGTGCGGGTTCTGCGGGGTCCGGGGGCTACAGACGGTGACTTTACAACCGTCTGCCACCGTCTGAAGGGACAGTGTCCTCATTCCTCCCGGGTGCCACCCAGGCAGTCCTGCTTGCTGCTGACCTGCCACTTTGGGTTACTGAGTGCAGGTGTCCCCGGCGTCCCGGCCGGGGGTGGCTCCGCACGAGGCTGGGCTGCTGCAGGTACACGTTTGCCTTCGTGTGACACATGTTTCTTCAGAGGCAGGTGTGTCTAGGCCGGGTGATCATTTCCTCAGATGCTGGCGTTAGTTCCAGTACTCTTGGTTCTTAGCAAATGTCGACTTGGAAGAAAAACAAAGCAACGTAGGTAGATGGTAGGTAGATGGCAGAGAGTCAACGGTACAGAGCCCGTGAGGCTAGTCTCGTCCGTCTTCCCATCCCTGCTGTGCCGCCCGCCGCGAGCGTGTTCCCGTCCGCCCTTCCGCAGCGGTCAGCCCCGCGCGCGTGTGCACACAGCACCCCTCAGTGTCTGTGAGCCTTCCAGGCTCGTTTTCTTAGTGGGTCTTGTCAGGGAACCTCGAGGACATGGAACCTGGTTCCTCACACGCAGCCGCGGCCCCCCCAAGTTCAGGCGCCCGCTGTGCCCACCGTGGCGCCTTTGCTTATCACGTGCCTGTCGTGCCTGCCTCCGTTCACTTTCACGTCCACGTGTGTGCGTGCAGCCTTGAAAAACACGTGTCATGCTGGGGTATTTATGCGTATGTTGTAATTTTTAGAGATGGAATTGGGTTTTTTTTTTTTTTGAAGATTTTATTTATTTATTTATTTGACAGACAGAGATCACAAGTAGGCAGAGAGGCAGGCGGTGACAGAGGAGGAAGCAGGCTCCCCGCGGAGCAGAGAGCCCGATGCGGGGCTCGATCCCAGAACCTGGGATCATGACCTGAGCCAAAGGCAGAGGCTTTAACCCATGGAGCCCACCCAGGCGCCCCCGGAATTGGGTTTTAAATGCTGTTCTGCGTCTCACAGTTTCACTCAAGCCAGTGTTCGGGGACTGTCCCCGATGCTGTAATAAGTAGCGGGCTGATTACTTCTCAGCTCTGCAAAGACCCTGTCGTCGTCACCGATCGTGCCCTGTCCGTTCCCTCACCGACCAGACTTGGGTCTGTCCCGACTCTCCTCTATGGTTCAGCCTTGAGTTTCTGTGAGCGTAGCTCATTCTAGACCTTCGCCATCCAGGATCTCTGCTGTACTCGTGGGGAACTTCTCAGATGATAGCAGACGTGCCCCAGAGCGCTCAAGGCGGTTCACAGCTCCACCACCCGTGTGCGACAGCAGTCTCCTCCTCACCTGAAAACTGGTGTCTGCTGGGCGCATGGGGCAGCAACTTTCTCATCAGACTTGCCTGGCGATACCCTCTGCCCGTTTGTGTTTGGGATCTCGTGCTTTCTCCCTCTTTGTCTACAGACGTTCCTTGTATGGTTTGTACTGCTGTCCTTGACGGTTTCAGAAGTTCCGTGTCGGGGCACGTGGAGGGCTCAGTTGGTTAAACAACTGCCTTTGGCTCAGGTCAGATCCCAGAGTCCCAGGATCGAGTCCCACATCGGGCTCCCAGCTCCATGGAGAGTCTACTCCTCCCTCTGACCTCTCCCCTCTCATGCGCTCTCTCTCTCTCTCTCTCAAATGGATAAATAAAATCTTTGGGGAAAAAAAAAAGTTCTGTGTCTTCTCCAGTCCAAATCCATGTCTTGTCTTGGTCCGTGCCGTGCTCTTACTGAACAGAAACCCTTCATGTTGTTACTACCTGATTCATTAATGTTTCAAAGTGATTTGCACTTTCAGAATATTTAAGAAATTTCTTCTCAAATTAAGGACATAAAAATGTTCTCCCATACCTTTTTCTGAGATTTTTATCATTTTACTTTCAGATTCAGGCCCATAACATGTTTGTCCTGTAAGTAACAATTTGGCTTTGTTATTTTAATACAGCGAATCTGTTTCCCAGATACTATTAATGAAATTACTGGCCTCGTTTTCCTCGCTGATCTGTGAAGGCATTTCTCTCACACACGGAACTGTCTGACAGAGATGGGTCCGGTCCTAGCCTCCCAAATCACTGTTAGCTCGTAGTCAGGCGTGACTGCACAGATCCCACAGTGTCTACCTTCTGGCATTTCAGTGTGTCTGGAGGCCTGACTGGGTGTTGCTGTCGTTTTTTGCTCTTCTGTCTTCCAAGTCTTTTGCAGCTTTTTGTGCACCTCTGTTCTTCCGAGAATGTCTTTGTCGCAGCCGGCGCGACAAATCAGTCGGGAACGTGAGGGTAAGAGGATGGTGAAAGGAAATTAAGAGACAAAGAGATGGGGGCAGGAGGAGCACCGAGGAGGATGTCCAACAGGGCCGATTTTATTCAAGGCTATGAGGCATTATATAGCTACAGAAACAATCATAAGAAAGTATCGATTTTTAGCTGATTACTGAAGAGTTTGCAACACGCACAGAAAACCCTTCAAGCTTTCCCATTATTTCCCAAGCCCCAATAGCAGACCCTCTCTCAGTGCTACTCGACTTTATCGACCTAAGCCTTTTGTTCGGCTATTCAGCCTTTAAAGGAGGCACAATTCGGGGCCTGGTTTGGTCCTCGTCTCAAGCCTTACCGTGGCCTCCCACATGTTTTAGAATCTGCTCAAGTGTCACCAGATGTCTTGCTTAGCTTTTGTGTGGACTTGTGAAATTATGGGTGGAAGTGGAAAGAATTAACATAAAGTTAAATTGATCTATCCAGGAATATTGGCTCCTTAAGAAGTTAAACGTATAATTACCGTGTGACCCCGCGATTCCCTTTCTGGGTATTTGCCCCGAAGAACTGAGAGCTGGGTCTCCAAGAGATCCTTGCTCGCTCATGCTCACCTACACTCAAGTCAGCTCACAAGAACTACAGACATGGTGAGCTGTCTGTTAAGACCTTTTTAATAGGGTAGTTTGTTTTCTTTGGGGGGTTTTAGGAGTTTTTTCCGTGTATTTTTTTTTTCCGTGTATTTTAAATAACAGTCCTTTATCAGATGTATCTTTTGCAGAATTTTCGGTGGCCTGTCTTCTCATTCTGTGGATACTGTGTTTAACCAAAGTCTTGAATTTTAAGGCAGTCCAGCCTGTCGGTGTTTCGTTCATGGGTTGTGCCTTTCTGGTGCTTGGAAAAGTCCTCACCAGACCTAGGGTCGTCCAGATTATCTCCTGAGCTCCTTTCTAGGAGTTTTCCAGTTTTGCATGCTACGTTTAGGTCTGTGACTGCCGTGAGTGAGTCAGGAGGGGCGTCTGGTCTGTGTCGGGATCTGTGTTTGCGAGTGGCTGCTCGGTTGTTGGGCCACACTTGCTGAAGACGCTCTGGTTGACTCCTTGTGCTGCCTCTGTGTCCTCATCAAGGATCGTTAACTGCATCTCTGCGGGTCTGTCTGGGCTCCGTTCTGTGCTGGGACGCGTCTGTCTGCTGTTCTGCCGCACTACACTGTCGTACCGTTTGGATTTTGAATCGAGTTCCATTGTGTGGGGGAGGGGTCGGTCCCTCACGTGTAACAAGGAACCCTCGGCACCCCCTGGGTGTCCCGTGATTCGCCTGTGCTTCCGACCAGCCAGCTATAAGTTGGACATCTCCAGGCCCTCCTCCTTGGGTCCAATTAACTTGCTGGAGCAGCTCACGGATCTCAGAGAAACGTTTTCCTCATTAATCACCAGCTTATTAGGAAAGGATTAACTCAGAACAGCCAGATGAAGAGACGCAGAGGGCGGGTCACAGGGAAAGGGTCTCACGAGGCCTCGGGAGGGAGCTTACGAGCCCTCTCCAGGGGCTTTGCTCTCCTCACATCCCCGTGTCCACCAGCCCAGAAGCTTCAAGCTCTGCCTTTGGGGTTTTTATGGAAGCTTTGTTACACAGGCACAATTCATTAAATCATTGGCCATTGGTGATTTAAAAAAATTTTTTTTAAATTTCTTAAGTAATCTTTACACCCGACGTTGGGTTCAAACTCATGACCCCAAGATCAAGAGGCACATGCTCTACCAGCTGAACCAGCCAGGCGCCCCAAATCATTGGCCATTGGTGATTACCTCAGTCTCTAGCCCCTCTCTGCTCCTTGGAGATCGGGGGATGGGACTAGAGGTTCCACCCTCGTCCCCAAGTGCTTTCTAAAACTTACCTCATTCACGTAGCAAAAGACACCTCTAAGTGCTCTCCTCACTCGGGAAATCCCAAGGGTTTTCGGAGCCATGAGGCGGGAAGCAGGAATGGAGACCAAGTGTACGTCAGGCGGGATACAGTTCTTAGGAATCACAGCATCACCATTGCTGTAGCTTTATGGTCGGTTGTGAAGCCGCAGTCTTGGGCTCAGCCTTGTTCTCTTCCTGTGCTGTCTGTGTTGGTTTTTCTGGGTCTTTCGCCTCCACTTGAACTTCAGAATCCATTTGTCAGTACCTGCGGAATCCTTTGAGGGAGACTCATTGAATCTGTGTGGAGTTGGGAGGAGCCGACATCCTGACCGTGTTGGGTATACCTATCCATGAACATGGGATACCTCTCCTGCTTATCTCTCTGATTCTTTTATCAGAGTTTGGTAGTCTTCCTCATATAGATCTTGTATGTGTTTTGTTAGATTTATGCCTAAGTATTTAATTGTTGATGTCAGTAATGTAAATGGGTTTATGTGTTATAATTTCAAATTCCACTTGTTCCATGTTAGTCGCACTGACTTTTGACCAAGGTGCAGTGTTAATTCAGTGTGGAAAAAAGTCTCTTTATTTAACAAGTGGTGCTGGGAAAACTGGACATCCGTATGTAAAAACAAACAAATGAACTTCATATTCTGCACCATATACAAAAGTTAACTCCAGATGGGTCACAGACAGATGTGTAAAAGTTGTAGAAGAAAGCAAGGGACCTGCAGTTGTGGTAGGCGCCTTCTTACATAAAATACCAAAAGCACTCAACTTCATCAGATTAAAATTATTTCTCTTCTATATTTTTAATTTTTTAGAAATATTTTGTTTATTTATTTGACAGAGAGAGAAAGACAGCAAGAGAGGGAACACAAGCAAGAGGAGTGGGAAAGGGAGGAGAAGGCTCCCCGCTGAGCAGGGAGCCTGACACGGGGCTCTATCCCAGGACCCTGAGATCATGACCTGAGCCAAAGGCAGACGCTTAAACGACTGTGCCACCCAGGTGCCCCAAACTCTTTTAAACACACCATTGAAAGAATAAGAAATAAAGTCACTGACTGGGAGAAAATATTCACAAATCAGGTATCTGATAAAGGGCCGTTTGCATTATTAAACTTTAGACCCTCAAAACTCAACATGGGGGAAAAGCAATTTTAAAATGGGCAAATATTTGAATGGACGCTTCATCAAAGAAGACGTCAAGAGGACCATCAGCCCCATCCTCACTGGGGACGCATGCGAGACACAAAACACACCCACCAGAACTCTGAGCGGATGTGGCGTGGACGGCGATGCCGGGGACCCGTGCCCTTAGCCGCCGAGGGTGGGCATACGGACGGCACAACCACTCGTGCAGAGTCCAGCGGTGTCTTAAAAGTTAAACATGTGCCTAGCGCACGTCCAGAGTGACACATGTGCGTGCCTAGCGGCTGTCCTTGTAGTCAGAAGTGTGAACAACCTGACGGCCGTCTATAGGGAGGCAGATGAACGTGTGCTGGTGCGTCCGTGCCGTGGGCTACTCCTTGGGGAAAATAAGAGTGAACAGTGATGCCCTGTGCACCGCATCTAATGCTCAGAACGGTGATGCGAAGTGAGAGACACCAGACAGGAGTGCACGCCGGTGGTTCCATTGGTTCCATTTACAGACCTCCTAGAGTGCGTACCAACCCCCCACGGCAGAAAGCGGGCCGGGGTCGCCCAGGGAGGGGACGGAGGTGGGGGGCAGCAGAGCAGGCACAGGACAAGGTCTGAGAGGGCTTTGGGGGTGGTGGTCTCTAGAACACACACAGATCACCTCTTGGGACATCTGGGTGGCTCAGGCTTGGTTAAGGGTCTGACTCTTGATCTCAGCTCAGGTCTCGATCTCGGGGTCGTGAGTTTGAGCCCCACGCTGGGCCCTGTGCTGGGCTTGGAGCCTGATTCAAAACAAGCAAGCACACACCTCTTACCCCGTGTGTGCCTTACCGCGCGCGGTGTGTATGTCAGCCGCAGCTCCGTGACTCCCAGAAGGAACCGCAGTGGAAATTAGAAAATGACTGTAAGCAGATCACAGAAGCCCCACAGCTGCTAAGTTACAAAGAGAACAAATCCCAATACATCGAAAGAAGGAAACAGTAAAGAAATGATTTTGGAAGGCAACAGAGAAAAAGTCCTTGGTCACTGGTGCCTGCCAGGAGCTCCAGCCCTCTGCTCTCCCCAGGAGTGGGGGTGGGGGTGCGGGGGTGGGGCCGGGTGGCCCAGCCCTCCAGTCTCCTGGACCAGCCCCCACCCTCTTGGGGTCACCTCAGCAGCATAGACTCAGGTAGGCTTGAAGGGAGCAGCACAGGCCGGGCGGCTAGAAGGTCGTTCAGAAATGCTGCGGCCAGGGTGTTGCCAGCGGGCTGCGGTCCTGTCCCTGCCCCGAGGGAGTGAGAGCATCCCGGGTGGCCCCTCTGGAAGGCGAGGCTGCCCGTGTCCCTTACAAAGGGCCACCACCCCATGCCAAAGACGTCCCTGTTAGACAGGACAGAAGAACACAGGATTGGGGCAGTGGGCAGGCTGGGTGTGGGGAGGCAGGAGCGGCCCTGCAGCTAGGGGTCACCAGGTGCCGTCTGTCTGTCTGGTGGGGGCCTGTGATGAGAGGGTAGCCACCGGGGCCAGGGGAGATGCACAGCGAGTCCTGTCCAGAAGGAGCGGGGGCTCAGTTCCCATGACCACAGCCTCTGTGCTCTCAGCTGCATGGAGGGAAGCGGTGAGGAAGCAGGGACTTCCTACCCGAGGCCGGTGCCCTCCACTTTGCTGGGTGGGCAGACTCAGAGGCAGCCCAGGGTGGGGAGCAGGGCAGTAGGGCAGTGGAGAGGAGAGGGGACCCAGGGCAACGGTGCTCTGAGCCCTGGCCTCAGAGAAATCACATGCGGCGGGGATGGCGTGGGGAGAGAGAGGCCGTTTTACTTGGACACCAGCGGGTTCTTCCTAGTATCAGCCAGCTCTCTGCTGCGGATCCTGGCGCTCTCAGCGGGGTTGAGCCGGCCCCAAGGCATAGGTGGGTGGGCACACCTGGCCCGAGTCTTTGCAGAGGTTTGCTTGGCGACAATGGGAGCCCGGCTGCCTCCGCCCTCCCCGCCCTCCCCATGCTCTGTGAGGCGCGTTGGCAGAGCCCATCTGTAGAAGTGCTGGCGTCCCACGCGTCCCCGCGGGCCTCCACAGAGCCATCGTAGCTGCTAGAATTCTTCACAGAGCATGTGTTCAGAATTACTGACTCGGCACAAACGCAGGGTTCTGCAGGATCACGCCTCAGGGTTTGCCCGGGGAAGCTGAATTCCCCTTGGAGACGGTCTAAACCCCCATAGAGGCTTGGATTTACATAAGGGGTGCCCTGAGGTTTTTGTTAGCATGGAGGCATTTCACGCTTTTTCTTGGAAGATGGGAAAATCTGTGTTTGAACTTCCTTTCCAGGGGGTGGGAGGAACTTGTGGGACTGGGGTACATTCCTTCAGCGGGTTTTATTAGGGACGCGATTCCAGTGCCCGGCGGTCTCAGTGAGGGAGACGAAACCCGCGGGTCCCTCCTGGAGCTCGCACACTGGAGGTGGGAGTGGAGACAGATAGTGAGGACTAGGGCCCAGGGGCGCGGTGGGAAGTCCACACCTGTGGCGGGAGGAAACCCCCCCTCCCCCCCCCCCGCGGAGAGGGACTTCCTGCAGAGACCTAGAGGTGCGGGCACTCTGGCCCGGAGGCTGCTGGGGATGGGCTCCAGGCTGGAGGGCCTGGGGGGAGTGGCCAGAAGCTCCCTTACCCCTGGTGGCCCATGCCCGGGAGGGGAAGGTTGGGGAAGGGGCAGCCAGGCCAGATGGGGTGGAGGGGCCTTTGAAATGACTGTGATTTCTAGGGGGAAGATGGGGGTGTTGGAGGGTTTGTGCACAGGAGTGGCCTGTCCTGGCCTGTGTTCACAGGGTCCCACGGCGGCTCTCCTGGGATGGACCACTGAGGGTGGGAGCCGTGGTCTCTGTAGGAGACAGCGGCGAAGCAGGTGGGGACCTGTGACTTGAGATCTGCGGTCCAGCAGGGGCCATGGCAAGATGGGGCCTCCTGAGTCCGTTCTGACCAGGGGTCCCCAGCTCTGCTAGCCGCCCACCCTTGACTCTGCAGCTCTGGCCCCAGTGCGGAGCTGGAGCTGGGTGGCTCAAGAGTGTGGGCAGTGGGCCCTGTGCCACCACCCGTTGCCAGTGCTGACCCACTGGGCATTGCCCTCTGCCCCTTTCCACAAGGGCCGAGGGGGCCACTGGACTTGGGCCCGAAGTACAAGCACGGTGCGGCCACAGTGGCCTCGCGGTGAGGGCAGCGCACGGAGCGGAGAGGGGCTCGGCACCCCAGCCCCACCCCCACAGCCTGCCCAGACCCTCAGCCCCCAAACCTGAGCCCATGGGCCTCCCTTCCTGTCCCTGCTTAGTTCTGACTCCTGCTGCCGCCCAGGCGGCCCCCAGCAGCCTCGCCCGTGGCTCCTGCCTCCCACAGTGGCATGGAGGGGCGTCGCCTCCAGAAATCTTCCCGTGAAATCACATGGTGCTACTGCCTTGCCCAGAGTCCTTCTTGGCTCCCTGCGGCTCTCGGGCTGCTCAGGTTGGCCCTGGCCTGCCTTCCCCTGGTCTTCCTCCCGCTGCCACTGCGGCCCCTCCAGGGTCTGACTGGGCCCCTCCGTCCACCTCCGGGGTCCCTCCTGGGCCCTAGTGTCAGGGTTGCCCTCGGGAGCCTTCCCTGAGGTCAGCACCCCCGTGTCCTGTTCTTGGAATCCCGCTTTCCCTCCAATCGTTCTCACCTCCCTTTATGTTCTTGGTCGTATGTCTGCCTTGTTCCTGCTTGCCCTAGGTCCAGATAGCCCCCCGACCCCAGGAACACGGGGCGGTGCCTTCCCTGGCACCGTGGCCTTGGCACCCAGCACCACGGGCTTCTTGCTGTTTGTGGGACCCAGGAAGGAGGAGGGGCCTGCTGGTGAACGGGCAGAGAGGGCAGGTGCACCGGAGCAGAAGGCATGGGCTGCCGGCAACGGGAATGGTGCCGTGACTCGTGACCCAGGGCGGTGGGGAGCTCGCCCTCCCCTCCTGGCATGGCCTCCCCCTCACATGTCAAACCTTGTCACCAGGGAGCAGGAAGCAGCCAGTTTGAGGTTTTCAGGATCTCCTTTGCCATTGTTTTTATTGGAAATAAGAAAAATGTATGTGCTCTTTTGGTTTTTCTCCCAAGAAATGTGGCTCGTGGACCCCTTCCCAGCACTGAGCCTCAGGAATGCGTCCCAGGACGTAGGGTGGCCAGAGGCCATTGCACGGTCCCGGAGAAGCGCTGAGCAGGGTTCACTCTGTGTCACTTCTGGGTGCCGCCTCTTCCCGGTTGTGCGGTCCGCTTGCCGGGAAGGACGTCTGTGTGCAGGTGCAGGGCTGTGGCGTGCCCTGGCACGGAGCCCCTCCACTCACAGTGTGCCCCTCTGCCCGCAGGTGGAACGTGGTGGGCGTGCAGGGGTCCCTGCTCAGCATCTTCGTGGAGCCCATCTACTTCTCGAGTATCATCCTGGGCAGCCTCTACCACGGCGACCACCTCTCCAGGGCCATGTACCAGCGGCTCTGCGGCATAGAGGACCTGCCCCCGCTCTACGTGCTCAACAAGCCCCTGCTCAGCGGCAAGTGCCTGCGCCGTGCAGCTGCATCGGTGTCCCGTGACCGTGACCGTGACTGTGACCGTGACCGTGACCGTGACCGGGCCGCGTCGGGCTCTCACGCTCTGTGTTCCCGTGACCGTGACCGTGACCGGGCCGCGTCGGGCACTCACGCTCCGTGTTCCCGTGACCGTGACTGTGACCGTGACCGGGCCGCGTCGGGCACTCACGCTCCGTGTTCCCGTGACCGTGACCGTGACCGGGCCGCGTCGGGCTCTCACGCTCCGTGTTCCCGTGACCGTGACCGTGACCGTGACCGGGCCGCGTCGGGCTCTCAGGCTCCGTGTTCCCGTGACCCGGCCAGGCCGCATCGGGGTCTCACCTGTGAAAATGCTGTAGGGAAGCTCTTGTCTGTCAGAGCAGAGAGTGGGAGGCTGTGTCTCAGGGCCTCTGTGCCACTGAAGTGGGTCCTCGTACAGTTCCTCTCTTTATGGACCGAAAGCCTTCCCTTTTAGAGATAAATTACAGCCCGGACTTGGCACCCACCGTCTTTCTTTGCCTTGTACGTATTCACGTCCCATGTCAGAGGGAGAGACTCAGGGATGCTGAGCTGCCTCCCGCACAGGGAGGTGGGGATGGAGGTTTGCGCCCCCGGGACGGGTCGGCGATGCGGCGGTGGCCGGTCCTGAGTGCCCATGGTCACTGACTTGTTTGCTGTGTTCCCTTTAGCAGCTCAGTGGTGACCGGTGAGGGGAGTAGAGCTCTCGAGTGCAAGGGTCCTAACTTCTCAGTTCACCCCTCTTTAAGGGACACAATTAAGGTATTTTTATCCTTTTGAAAATATCATTTTACTCACTTTTTTAAAGCTCAGAACTGAAACCGTAACCCCAAACTAACACGGGTGTTTTGGGCGTTGTGCGCTCCTGGCTTGTGGTGCTGGCTACTGGCTCGCCCTTAGCTGGAGGAGAGCAGCGTGGGTTTGAGTTGAAGGCTCGTCTGTTAGAGCACATAAGTCATGCACAGTGGAGAAAACCAGTGGTTGTTTCTGATCACATTTTATGGCTTCCTGACTTTAACCTTCACCTTTTACGAGAAAGTGCGACTTTGCTAACACTCGATGGGCCCGAGTGTCTGCACGCATGGAGCCTGCCCTGGGACAGAGGGGACGCGCGTCAGTAGCCTGTCGTGTGTTAGGACGCACATTTCCCATGACGCAGAAAATCGCTTTCCTCCGGTGGCCTCCGCGGTCTGCGACACCGGGCACAGGACAGGGGCTCGGGCGTGGCCTGACCAGCGCCGTGTTGGCCGGGACTGTGCCCAGGGTCCTGTTGCCGAGGGGATGTCCTAAGACACCGGAGGGAAGCGCACTTGTGACAGTCAGGAGTGTTCTTGTCACAGTGTGTGTGAGGCGTGCACGTACTTGTGAAACGGCGGCGGAAACCGCATTTGCGAGATGGAGACCGTGAAGTCATCCTGTGTGTCTCGTCGCAGAGACCAAGTCCGTCACAGAGTAACAGTCGGCTCTTCGCTCTCTCCCGGTGTCGCTTCTGCTCCCGGGCGGTTTGGTGGACGGTGCCCGTGGGTGCCGAGGGCCTCCCGAGGGGTCGGGGTGGCCGGCTGCTGCTGCCTCATCGGCGGCTTGGACAGCCCGGGTTCCTGGTCTTCCCCGTGACGGGGCCGGGCCGGTGCCTGCACGACCCGTCTGTGAAATCTGAGGGCAGCCCTGGGGTTCGGGAGGCACAGTGTTTCTCGGCTGCTGGGCAGCGCCACTCTGCCGGCAAAGTCCGCCTCAGGACGCAGACTGCTCGCGGCAGTTACCTAGGGCGAGGCTGTATTCAGAGGCCGTGCTGCTGCTTGACCTCGAGGAGGGCTCAGGTCTGTGCAGCAAGCAGCTCTGGGACGCCCTCAGTCCCTGGCGTCCTCGCGTGGCCAGCAGGGGCAGCACGCCGGGGGGCACCAGCACTGCAGGAGGGGGCGCGGCCGCCGCTCCGTGGGCCCACGGCCCGCCCCACAGTCTGGGCTGACAACGTGGCAGGTGTGGTTCCGGACAGAAGGACTCGAGCTCGGGGAGTCAAGAGCAGAGACTGTTGACGTCATACGTTTGGGAGGTCACACTCCTGTGAGGTGAGCCCCACGGCTAAGCCCTGCGGACTCGCTTGCGAGGGAAGCCTTGTGTTGAACAAGGGACGTGGACAGTGGACCAGCCGGGTGCTGGAGTTGTTGCCCTCGGGTCCCGTGCGTAGGGGTGTGCATGCATTCGTCAAAGTTCCAGGGCGTTTGTCCTGCCCCCTCACCTCCCATTGTCTCACAGAGGGTGCCTGGGTTCAGGGAGAAGGACGGCGCAGCAGCACCGAGGTCCACAGCATCGCGGGGAGGAACGGGGGTGGCCATCAGCGCCGCACAGGGAACGGCCTGTTCAGCAGAGACCAGAGCAGACCCAGGCGGACTTCAGTGGAAGGTGTCGCTCTGGGATGGCTTCCTTGGTGCCACCAAGGACAGATGAGTCATTTTCCTCTCAGCACAGAAAGTAGATTCTTACGAGAAGAAAGCACTTCTCGGTGACACGCTGCTTCCATGGGGCCACGGGCCGCGTATGACGCCTTCCCTGACATTTCGGACATGGAAGCCTCTTGAGCTCTTGGATCTTCTTTCTGGATTCGTTTCCGATCTGGCCCCTGTAAGCTGCAGGACCCTTCTGGCTTCTGGCTCACATCTGTCTGCCCCGAGTCTGAGCTTCAGTGCTGGCCCGGGCTGCCGTCCAGGTACACGCAGAGACCGCAGGAAGAAAGGCCCATGGTCTGAACCTTCCCGGGGCCCTGGGGTCATGGCCGGCTGCACCGTCAGCGTGGACACAGGGCGTGACCATCAGGGCAACGCCAGGAGTGAGTAGGTTCTTGTGAATCGAGTCCGTGGGGGCCTCTGGGACGCGCGGCAGAAAGAAAGCAGGGGCGCTGCTGGCCTGCTGGGTGAGACACCTGCACCTTCTGCCAGTGGAAAGCCATGTCCCCATTCACCGTGGTTGGAGGGGCCCACGTCTGCCTCTCGCCGGGAGCACAAGAGCGGGCCTGTGTGGGGGCAGCGGGTGAGGAGGGTGTTTTCCAGGCAGAAGTAGGCGCAAGGGGCTGGAACGGCCTCGGCCAGTGTTTCTGGACGGGAGCTCAGCCCCTGGTAGCAGCAGGTGCTCGCGTTGGATGACCCCAGTGCCTGCAGGGGGCGTGGCTTCAGCAGCTTCCGGGGGGAGGCCACCGAGATGACCTGCAAGTGTCTTCTAAACTCTTAAGTCCCATGGACGTGATCTGCGTGTTGTTTTTCAGAAATTCTCTCTGTTGGGGTCTTTGGTGGTGAAGTATTTACTTACTTAATTGACATTGAAGATTTTTCGAGATAATTTGTAATACTTGATGGAGTGCTGCTTTCAAACCAGGTCCTGGGGCGCATACAGCCTGCCTCCCGTCTCCCCTTGGGATGGAGCGAGCTGCCGCCCCGCGCCACCCCACCCTGCACAGACACACAATGGACAGACACGCTGCTGGCCTCCTTCCTCCCGCATCCAAAGTCAGAGCCCCTTCTGTCACTCCCACAGCCTGCCGGCTGGTGGAAACTTTAGAATGCAACGCACCCAGCCCCGTATTGCCTCAGGAACGCAGAGTCCGGTGAGGATCCTGCCGGGGCCCCTGGGTCTGTGTGACGGGCTCTCCCCAGCTCAGACCGCCAGCGTCATGCTCGTCTCTCTGGACTAGAGCACCCAGGCTCTTCTCCAAAGTCAGTGCTGTAAAACCCCAAGGCCCGGTTCCAAGAAGAAGTGCTGTTTGGCCAGAGGTGCTAGTGTGAAGGGACGTGGCCAGGGTTAGTGGCCACCCGGGAGGACGAGGCGGTGCCCAGGCCAGGAAGAGCCTGAGCCTCACTGCCCACGGGCTTCATTTACTTCCCTGTCAGCTCAGGAGTCACCTTCCTTAACAAAAATCAGAATGACCGTCTCGCGGGTGCTCTGCTGCCAGCAGAAACGTCTGCAGACAGGCCCAGGCTCGGGGGGCATCGCTGCGGGAGGCCACACGCTCAGTGTCTGTATGGACGCCTTTGTGGGCTGTTTGCAGAACAGAGGCCACCTCCACCGAGATCATCAGCTCTACATTTTTCTGGTCAACCAACAAGTGGCGAACAGCTTCTGTAACGGGAACCCCTCGTGGCCCTAAATATCTGTCACCAACCATTCCACACAGACGTCACTTTTGAGAACCCATCAGTTTGTGAGGAACCGTAGAAAACAGTCTGAGGAAGGGAACGCAGCCGTACCGGGGCCACCCAGAGCTCTCAGTTGCTCACAGCGTCAGTCATCAGGCCAGCTCCCAGTCTGTAGTTTTGCTCTGAAAGTTCGGATTCAGCACACCTGATTCACCGCGGCGGGGGGGGGGGGGGGGGGAAGGGGGGGCGCCCATTACCCGCCGAGCCGCACCTGCTTTTATTGGTTTCTGCACCACGGCCCATGATTGACTCATTACCCTAGTTCTCGCTCCGTGGCCCCAGAAAGACGAGCTCCGCATTAGTGTCTGTCCCCACAGTGGTGTTGGCCCCAGGGACTCATAGACATACATACACTCTTGTGACCATTTGAGAGCTTTCCGCCCCAGAAAAGGCATATGGTTTGCATTGAACCTTCAGGCTAGCTATTCCTTTTTGCCTTATTTTTTCCATTCTTGCTAAAGATGGCACTTTATTTAGCTGAAAATATAAAAACGATTTGTACTTTAAAGTCTTATTTTTCTCAGTTAACTCTAGTTTTAATATGTGAAGTCTTGTAATTCTAAGGTTTAAGTATCATTAAAAATAATCCTTTATTTTGATCTTTTTGTAAACAAGTAATGGAATTCTAAAGGAAGATAATATAAGCATTATCCATTTATTCATGAAAGATTCAATTCCATTATGGTAGAGATTCCCCACCAGTTGTTCCTAAACAGGTCCCCACCTCCACTCAGGACCCCCAGGAAACCCTCCCTGATTCTGTCTACTTGAAAGGCCGTGCCCTTGAGTGAGCTCAGTGGCCTGAAGGAACCTGCATGCCAGGTGGGTGTCAGAGAGAGGACAGGTGTGCTAGTGACCCTATCAAAGACCCAGAGACCCTGGCAGAACTCCAGAGCATAAGGTATGGGTTCCTGATAACAGAGAATCAGTAAAATGAGAAAAAGGTGGTATTGGGATGATGTTTAACTCCTAACGGTGCCTTGATGTCCCATGGTCTTGTGACATCTAGGGAGAGGCCACCTGTTTACTCTGAGGGAGTCTCACCCATGGTAGGGCTACTCTGTAAGTGGTTAGAGTCCCCTGACCATCCCGGCAGCCAAGCAGTGACTGGGCTGGACCTCTGGAGCCTTGGTCTAGAAGGTGATGTGGGTCCTGGCTGGACATGGCTTTCCCTCTAGGCTCTCCCTCCAGTCACATACACAGGCAGGAAACAGGTGGAAGAAACCATGCCAGCTACCCAAAGTAATCAACCAAGATTTTTATTCACAAACGTGAATGAATAACCATTATCATTTGAGGAAAATAAACAGCACAAACATGAATGTTCTGTATGAGAAAATTGAACAACTAAGAGAAAACAATCCTAACTCAGGGAATAGAAGAGAATATAAATAACAAACCTTGTGAGTACACATCGAGTACTTTGTGAGTGTGGAAAGCAAGTATCAGTCTGAAGGTCTAGAAGGCATTCAACAAATACACCAATTGAGTGTGTCATAGGCAGTGTTCTGTGTTGGGATGAGTAGTGGGCAGAACAAAACTCTCCCCCCAGACTGTAATTCTTGTGAGCGGAGAGGAAGGTACATCAAGTATGTCTCTGGAAACTCGGAGCAGAAAAGTATTAAATGTAGAGTCAGGAGATGTGGAGAGCTAATCTGGTGTTCCTCTGGCGGCATTTCAGAAACAGAAAGCAGAGGAGGAGATGACAGAAGAAAATTTTGGGGTACTGAAGAAAAGCATGAGTACTGCAATGGAAAGAACGCACTGGGTAGTGAGCAGAATTAATTTTTAAAAATCCATTCCTAGCATATCCTTACGAATTTCAGACCAGTGGAGGTATAAAGAGAAGATGCTGAAAGCTTCCAAATTAACTAGAGTAAGTATCAGATTTATGTAACACTTACCAGGGACACTGGAAGCCGGAGCTGAAGAGAAACTGGTTTTTGTAGAATTTCTCATTTAACTAGATATTAAGCATTAGGACAAAGTGATAATTTTCAGGTATTCAAGGGTTCAGAGGGTTTCTTTCCAATATATGTATATTTTTTGAGGAAAAAAAGTAAAGATACTCTAGCAAAATGAAAAAGGCATCTAAGAAAGAGAGAAACGTGAAATCCAAGAAAGAATACTTTGTAAATCTAAGAATACAGTGAAGTAGATAAGTTGTCAGCAAGACTAAAATGTAACAGTTCCATGTTAGAATGGAGAATCATATGAGAAAACTCTAAAAAGAATGTTTTTTTTTCTGAAAAAAGTGAATGCATTTTAACAAGTAGCCTAAGAAACTATCGTAACTATCGTAAATGGTCTTTGCAATAGTGTGAAAGTAAATGTTTCTCAGTGAACAGTTAAAAAAAAAAAAAAAAAAGGAAAATGGAAACTCCAGGAAACCCAAAAAGCTCTTTAGGAAAGGAAGAGTAAACTGCTATACTGTGATGACTAATATTATGTGTCAAGTTGAGTTGTCCCAGGCACCCAGATTAGACATTGTTTTCGTCCAGGAGGGTGTTTGCAGGGTGAAATTAGCATCTCCCCACTGTGGGTGGACATCTTCTAGCCTTCTGAGGAGCAAAGAATGCACAACACAAAGTAGCACAAAAAGTGGAAGAGCGAGGAATTTACTTCTTTTTTCCTGCCTCACTGAGGGAGCCCGGGTGCGGCCTTCTCCTGCCATTGGACCAGGGTTTACCCCATTGCCCTGATCGTCAGGCCTTTGGGCTCAGACTGAGCACCACTGCTGGGTTTTAACCTAGCCCTGGGATGCTTTTGAGGACTTGGTGTGAGATGGGACAGAGTCCATCTCAAGTGGATGCTTGAAATGGTCTCCTTGAAGTCGTTTGGACTTAGTAACAGGATGAACACCGTCTTCTAAAGTCTGTCACACTACTCAGCTCTGCCGGGCCTCACACAGTCACGGTCACAGGTAATTAAATCCAGACTCATTAACTGTACAGTTGACCTCCTCTCACTGCAGACCTCAAAACTCAAAGTTAGCTCTAAAAAGTTGATATTAAAACTAAAGTCCTCAGCCACTGGGAGGTTAGACTCTCGTCAGTAATTCTTCAATCAGAGAAGAACCCAGTCCTTAAACTGGATTCCTAGAATAGACACATCAAAAATGATGAGACAGAGCCACGGTTTCACTCGGCAGAATCGTGCATGGCCCCGAATGAATGAATGAAAAACAATGAGCTAAGCATTTGGCCCAGAACTGGGAAGGAAAACTATAGCAGAGCTAAGTAAGACGCTGACTGCAGGAGGAGGGAAGAAAATCAAACAGGCAGAAAGCAAAGGGGAGGGACGGAACAAGGAACAAGATTATAGGCCATCAATGAAAGTAAAATGTGTTGATTTGAAAGAACCGGGAAAGAGATCTGCCACCATCAGATAAAAGTCATAGTGTCAGACAAAACAAAAGTAATGGTAGGATTTGCTGCACCTACCGATACGGAGGCAGGCAGCAGAATTTTAAAATAATTCTTTATTCAACTCTAATACTGATTAATTTGAAAATCTCAACAGCAACAACAAAAGGACAAGCGAGTTGTAAATTGCCAAAATTTACCCCAACGGAAATGCAAAAATCTGGCAAAGGAAATTTCCAGCAAAGACTTCAAAAATATTATCAGCACATTACCTTCCAATAATTTCAGGGTTGAATCAGTCTGCCAAAAACGTATCATTCCACCTCTGTATAAACGTGCCAGGTCATAGGAAAGAACAGTTGACCTAATTCCAAAACTGGACAGAGACTCACGAATAAAAAGAAAATCACAGACAGCACCACCTACGACTAAAGATGCAAAACTCCTGAATGAAATACTAGAAATCAAGTTTAGCGACGGACCCAGAAGCTGTAATTTTACAGCTGTCAGTACCGCAGCTGTGAGTGGGTTACGAGAGGATCAAGGACCGGTGCGTTACAGAAGTGAGCCCGCGGGGCACGCGTGCACGTGTCCTCTGAAGCGCAAGGATGCGCGGGCCGAAGGGTAGGGATGAAAGTGGCGATTCTCGTCTGGAAGGAAGAATTCTTGGCGGGGAGGGGATATAAGAACCTTTGTAGAGTCTTCAGGAGTTTCTGGTGGCCAGGGCCACCCCCCGCCCCCCACGCACAAACCTACCCAGTCAGGGTCTCAGAGGCAGGACGCACGTGCGCTCACCCTTTCAAGCTTCTTGGATAGAAGCTTCTGTCGGCTTAAGACTCTGTGGGTCGTAGCTTTGATCTTTCAGGTTTCTGTAAATTTTTGAAATTTCCCGCAACGAGCAAGTGTTACTTTTTAATGAGAACAATATTTTTTCTTTTTAAATTACCTTGCAGTGTTCTTTCAAAGCTTCACTGAGGTATAATTGGCATAAACTGTATATTTAAAAGATGCAGTTTGGTAAGTGTATCTGTTTGCCTGCAGCCCTCCCCGCAGGGAGGGTGACAAGCCCACCCACCACCCTCCCGGTTGCCCTTCCTCCATCCCATCCCCAGGCAACCATTGATCTGCCAGTAGAGATTGGTCTGCATTTTCTAGGATTTTACAAAAATCGTGAGGTACGTACTTTTTTGTGTGGCGTATTTCATTCAGAATGACTGTTCTCGGATTCATCCGTGTTTGTGGAGTTTATCAGCAGGTCGTTACTTTCATGGCTAAGTCATGATGGGTTGTGCGGACAGACCACAGCTTGTGCGTCCGGCCGGCGGTTGATGACATTTGGGGTGTGTCCAGCCTTTTACTGCTACAAAGGAAGCGCCTAGAACGTTTGCGTACACACCATTGCACGGACATGCCTTTCCGCTCCTCTTCGGTGGATACCAAGCAGTGTGAAGGGTGCAGGTGTGTTCTCGGAACACTGTCACGGCTTTCCGGAGGGGCTGTGCCCCTTCACACGCCTGCCGGGCTGTCTGAGCCTCCGTCTTGCTCCTTCTCGCCAGCGCCGAGGAAGGAGCCGCTCCGGGCTTTCTGACGGGGGTGGAGGGGGTCTCCGGGGGCTTTTAATTTGCGTTTCCCCAACGACCAAGGAAGTTGAGCGTCTCTTCGTGTGCTCTCTTGCTATCGTGTGTTGTCTTCAGTGAACCTTTCAAAACTTTCCTCATTTCTTACTGAGTTGTTTCATCTCTTACTGAGTTTGAGGGTTACCTACGTGTCCTGGTTATAAGATCTTTATCACATACATGATTTGAAAATGTTTTTCTTTCCATTCTCTTAGCCATGGCTTTCAGAGACCAAATAATTCTAGTTTTGGTAAAATCTTATTTATCAACTTTTCTTTGTTAAGTCATGTTTTTGATGTTCCAACTGTTTATCTGGGTGCCTGGGTGGCTCCGTGGGTTAAAGCCTCTGCCTTCGGCTCAGGTCATGATCTCAGGGTCCTGGGATCAAGTCCCGCATCAGGCTCTGTGCTCATCAGGGAGCCTGCTTCCCCCTCTCCCTCTGCCTGCCTCTCTGCCTACTTGTGATCTCTGTCTGTCAAATAAACAAATAAAATCTTTAAAAATAAATAAATAAATAAAATAAACACTGTTTATCTAAGTCAGTGTCACAGAGATTTTCTCCTCTGTTGTGTTCTTAGAAAATCTACAGCTCAGTGTTTAAACTTGGGACTACATCCCATCCTGAGCTCACGTGTTCATTTGTTTAGCATATCCCCAGTCAGCCCAGCACCATCTGTGGAAAAGTTCATCCTTTCCCCACTGAATTCTTTTGCGTCTTTATTAAAAATCAGTTTGCGTGCACACGTGGAGGTCTGTTTCTGGATACTAGTGTCTTCCATTGATCTTTTTGTCTTTTTTTTTTTTTAAACAGAGGGAGAAAGTGAGCACAAGTGGCCGGCAGAGGGAGAAGCAGGCTCCCCACTGAGCAGGGAGCCCCATGTGGTCCTCAATTCCAGGATCTTAGGATCATGACCTGAGCCGAAGACAGCTGTTCAACCAGCTGAGCCACCCAGGCGCCTCTACTGTCTTTTTTAAAAAATTAAATTAAATTAAATTTAAATTCAGTTTAGTTAACATGCAGTGTATTATTAGTTCCAGAGGTAGAGGTCAGGGAGTCACCAGCTGCATGCAGCACCCAGTGCTTGTCCCATCACGTGCCCTCCTGGAATGCCCGTCCCCCAGTCACCCCATCCCCCACCGCCCTCCCTCCAGCAGCCCTCTGTTTCCTAGAGATAAGAGATTTGTCTTATGGTTTCTCTCTCTGATTTCATCTTATTTTACCCTTTTTCTCCTATGATTCTGTTTTGCTTCTTAAATCCCACATAGGAGTGAAAACATATGATAATTGACTTTCTCTGATTAACTTACTTCACTCAGCACAATCCCCTCAGTTCCATCCACGTCGATGGACATGGCAGGACGTCTCCCTTTCTGATGGCCGAGTCACATTCCGTTGTGTAGACGAACCCCGTCTTCTCTGTCCGTTCACCTGTTGACAGACATCCGGGCTCTTCCCGCAGGCTGGCTGTCGTGGACACTGCTGCTGTGAACACTGGGGGGCCGGGGCCCCTTCGGATCATAGGTAGTGCAGTTGCTGGAACCTCCAGACTGTCTCTCTTGATGCCAGTATCACACTGTCATGATTACGTGTCTCGTAAGTTTTGAAATCAGGGAGATTAAGATCTCAACTTTGTACTTCCTTCTCAAAGTAGTTTTGACGACATAGGCTCTTTCTGCATTTCACAGCAATTTTAAAGATTTTATTTATTTGAGAGCATGAGGGAGGTGGGAAGCAGAGGGAGAGGGACAAGAGTACTTTGCTTGGCACTGAGCGTGGAGCGTGACGTGGGGCTGACACGGGGCTCGATCTCGTGACCCCGAAACCATGACCTGAGCCGAAATCAAGATCTGGATGCTGAGTGACCGAGCCACACAGGTGCCCCCATAGCAATTTTATAACCAGTTTATCAGCTTTACATAAAACCCTGTTTGGATTTTGATTAAGTTTGCTGTGAACATGCAGATCAGCTTGGGGAAAACTGACATCTTAAGGACTTTGAACCTTTCGGGGACGAGCACAGACGCCCCTCCACTCCGTTAGCTGCTCATGTTTCTCAGCCGTGCTCTGCACTTCTCAGTGTGTGCATCTGACACGTCTTTTGTCGGGTTCATCTTTAAGTGTTCTGTACTTTTGACACTGCTTTAAATGTTATATTTTTGTTTCAGACTCCAGTTCATTTCTGATATAGAGAGATATTCGTTTCCATAGGTGTTTTATGAATTTCATCGAATTTTCTTTGTAGATGGTCGAGATGTGTATGTTTCAGTTCTTCCTTGTAGTGGAGATGCCCATGAGTTCTTCCCTCCCCTGTGGCGCCCAGCCGGGCCTCCGGGAGAACGTGGAGCTCGGCACCGAGCACACACGGGGTCTTGTGTGCAGTCAGCCTCTCTCCGGTAGGTGTGGCCAGCTGGGGGGTTTCACAGATGCCTCTCTCCGCTTAAGGGGCCTTCGATTGCTAGTTTGCAAAGGGGTCTTTCATCAGGAATGAATGTTGGATTTTGTCAGGCATTTTTTTCTACTCTCAGTGGAGCTGATCATTTGGTTCTTTTTTAGTTTCTTAATGTTTCGTTCGGAATATGGTGACATTGAGTTACTTAAATATTAAACCAGGGGCGCCTGGGTGGCTCAGTGGGTTAAAGCCTCTGCCTTCGGCTCAGGTCATGGTCTCAGGGTCCTGGGATCGAGCCCCACATCAGGCTCTCTGCTCAGCGGGGAGCCTGCTTCCTCCTCTCTCTGTCTGCCTCTCTGCCTACTTGTGATCTCTGTCTGTCAAATAAGTAAATAAAATCTTTAAAAATAAATAAATATTAAACCAACCTTGTGTTCCTGGGATAAACCTTGTATAGTCATTATATATTAATCTTTTGAAATGTGCTATAATTTTGCTTAGAATGTTTGTATCTCTGGTACAGTGGCCTATAGTGGTGTTGGTCTGTAGTTGTCTTTGTGTATCTTTGTCAGGTTTTTTGGCATTGAGGTAACACTGGCCTCATAAAATGAGCAGAGAACCATTTCCTCCTCTCCAGTTTTCTGGAAGAACTGGTTTAGATTCGATACCAGTTTTTTCTTAAACATTGGTAGAACTCACCAGTGTGAAGCCATCTTGCCTGAGGTTTTCTCTGTGAGAAAGTGTCTGTGTATTCATGATCTGTAACAGGATAGATACGGCGAATTGTGTGAATCTGTTTTTGTTTTCTTCAGTGAACTTTGGTAATCCATGTCTCTCAGGAACATTTGTCTATTGCTCCTAGGCTGTCAGATTTATTGGCTTGAAAGTGTTCATGACATTCCTTTATTATTCTTGTAACACCTGAGCGTCTCCGGGGATGCCGTGCCTTTCCTTCCCGAATCCGCTGCCCTGTGTCCTCTCTTTCCTCATCTGTCTACCTAGAGGTCTGTCAGTTTCATGGATTTTCCTCTAGAGAACCAGCTTTTGGTTTTATGGGTTTGGGGGTTGGTTGGTTGGTTTGTTTTTCAGTTTTCTGGCTTCTTTTAAAAAACAATTTCTGGGGCGCCTGGGTGGCTCAGTTGGTTAAGTGACTGCCATACATGCCAGTCATGATCCTAAAGTCCCAGGATGGAGTCCCGCATCGGGCTCCCGGCTCCATGGGGAGTCGGCTTCTCCCTCTGACCTTCTGCTATCTCAAGCTCTCTCTCACTCTCTCTCTCTCTCAAATAAATAAATAAATACATAAAAATCTTTAAAAAAAAAAACCCCACAATTTCTGCTGTGATCTTACTATTTTTGCTTACTTTGTTTCGGTTGCTCTTCTTTTTTTAGTTTTTAAGGTACTAGCTGATGCCACTGTTTTGAGACCTCTCTTTCTTTCATAACATTTCACAAAACTTGACATGTCATGTCACTGCTTTCACTTCTTTCAAAACACTTTGTCCCGTGTGCCACATAGAAGTGTGCTATTTAGTTCCAAAATATTAGGGGACTTTGCAGAGGTGATTCTGTGGTTCATTTCTAATTTAGTTTCATTTTCTAACTCGAGTCCTTTAAATTGATGTTTATTTTACAGACCAGGATGTGATGTTTGTTGGCGTTCCTTGAAAACCTGAAAAGAGAGTATCCTTGCTCCTTGTGAAGAATGGTCTGTGAGTCGGTTGCTTGTGTTGTGTGCGAGCTTCTGCTTGGTCTATCGGTTACTGAGAGAAGAAGATGGAGAATCTCTTGACTATAATCGTGCTTTTGTGTATTTCTCAAGGTTTTTATCAGTTTTTACTTCATGTACTTTGTAGCTCTGTAATTAGGATTGTGGGTTCCTTTTAATAAATTGGCCTCCTTTGTCATTATAAAACGATCTTTATCTCTGTTATGTTCTTCATTCTGAAATCTCTTTTGTCTGGCATTAGTAGATCCTCTCCTCCTTTCTTTCAATTAATACTAGCATAGTGTATCTTTTAACATCCTTTGATTTTTAAACTGTTTCACATTTTTTTATATTTAAAATATGTTTCTTGTAGTCGGCATGTTTGGACCCGCTTTTTCCCTCTCTCCTACTGACAGTCTCTGCCGTTTCATTAGGGTGCTTAGGGCATTTACATTTATTGTGATATTGATATAGTGAGGGTTAAATCTGTCATCTTGGCACTTGTTTTTTATTTGTTCTATATTATCTTTGTCCCTCCCTTACTCTTTTTCTCTTTATATTAATTATATCTTATGATTCCATTTTAGCTCCTTGACCTTTGGCTATACATTTTTGTTTTCTTAATTAAGTGATTGTTTTAGGGTTTTACAGCATACATGCTTAACTTATCACAGTCTGCCCTGAAGTGGTATTATACCACTTATGTATAAGAATCTTCCATTTCTCCTCTCCTGGTGTTTCTGATATCATTGTACATTTAACATTTGCATATGGTAACAATCCCATACTATACTATTACTTTTGTTTCAACAGTCAATTAGCTTTTTTTTTATTTTTTAATTTTAATTCCAGTATAGTTGATAAACAGTGTTATGTTGACAACCAATTAGCTTTTAAAGAGATTTGCCACTTCTGGTGCTCTTCATTCCCCTAAGTAGACCCTCATTTCTCTCTGTCACCATGTCCTCCTGCCTGAAGGACTTCCTTTTTCTTTTTTGTGGTGCGAGTCCTCTGGTGATGAAGTCTTTCAGCTTCAGTGTGTCTGGAAAAGCCTTTAGTTTGCATTCCTTTTTAAAATATATATTTCTGGGCAAATATATTTTTGCTGAAATGGCAGTGTTTTCTTTTCTTCTCCTTTTAGCACTTTGAAGATGTTGCTCCCTGTCGTGCTGTGTGCACTATTTGCAGTAAGAAATCTGCCGTCTCATCTTTGTCCCTCCGTATGTGGTGCTGTTCCTCTGCCCGGGCTTGACGTTTTTTTCTTCATACCGGCGTGGAGCAGTTGGTCACGATGAGCTTGGGGTTGCCTTCTGCACATTTCTCGTGCTTGGGCTTCATTGAGATTCTTAGATCTGTGCCTTTATTGATCTCAGAAAATCTGTCTAATTTTTTCTTCATGTTTTCTGTACCCCCTTCTGCCTCCCCTCCTTCAGGAACTGAGTCACATGTGTGTCAGGCAGACAGACTTGTCTAACAGCGCACTGATTTGCTGGGTTTTCTTTTTCCCCTGTCTCTTTCCTGTGTGTTTCATTTTGAATAGTTTCTGTTATTTTATCTTTAAGTTCACTAATCTTTTTTCTGTTCTAGATCTTTCTGTGTGGTTGTTGATGACTTCAAGCGTGTACCTAAACTCTTCATGTCTCTATGTGACCATCGGGCATGTTCTCTCACCCTTTTGGGCAGTTCTTGCCCAGTGTTGAGTGGCGTGAGCGCTCTTGTCCGCCCTCCGCTGACGCTCAGGGGACCCTCTGCAGCTCTCTGGCCTCTGCACCCTCCTGGCCACCGCCTGGCCACCTTAGTTTCCCGAGCTCTTGGTTCAGGGGTCTGCAGGCTCTGCCTCGGCTCCTTCTTTCCACACTGCTGCCTGGACACGGTCAGGACCGTAGCCTGGAGCACTCATGGGGTTCACCTCATAGGTCTCCTGTCTCTCAGGAACCACTGCCCTTCCTTGCTTAATGTCCAGGGTCTTGAAGGCTGGTGTTTGATGTATTTTGTCTGGTTTGCTACTATTTTAGTAAGGAGGGTAAATCCAGCAGCTCTTACTCCGTCTCACCCAGAAATGAAAGTCTGAACCTGTATTTAAATCACAGGATGCCCATTCTTAAACACCGGTCCTTTCTGTGTTCCCCTTCCAAAATAGAGTGTTTGCAGTGTAGCCCTGATTGTGCGCCTGGTGATCCGAGCCAGCCGGTCGTGCAGGGCTGGTTTTGGTTGGAAGTTGGAATGACATCTCCAGGTCTTGGTCTGCGTTCCCTGGACAGCAGAGACCGCGGGGAGAAGTTAACGTGCTTTACTTGGGAAGCGTGCTCCGAGCAGCAGGGTAGGTGAAAGGGGATGTCTGAGGGGAAAGGTGGCTTTGACTGCAGGAGAAGCTGCCCGCACGGCTGTGCCCACAGAGGGCTGCTCCTCTCCCACGAGCCCTGGCTGGGGGCCTGCGGGCTGTGTAGCACGCCAGAACTGTGCTGTCCGCGGCCCGTCTGCTGTGGCTGACCGGGGACCTTGTGTATGGACACCCACAGCCCCGTGATGGAGGCGTATGGCTGGGGTGTCAGGTTGAGCCCTGCCGCCATCCCGTCCCAGGAAGGTTGGCCACACACATCGTATTCTCTGTCTCCGCAAGATCAGCATTTGTTTAAAGCCTTTAAAAAGACAGATTCCGGCCGTGTCTTCCTGATTCTTCTTGTGCTGGAAAAGAGCTGTAGGCAGGCCATGTGTCTCGCTGCCAGTGGCCCACGGGCCACGGTTCCCCTTAATCCGGTCGGCTCTGGCCTCTCGGGTGGATGGACTGTGGCTTCTCATGGCCCTTCGCTTACTGACAGGACGGTTTTCTCAAAATCTAACCAAAAGCTGTGAGTGATATCCCACCCAGAACATTTAAAATTGTGTTTAGTCTCAACAAATGGAAAAAGAAGCAGGTGCCGTAGATCCCAGGGGCCGCGTGAGCCGTGTGGGCCGTGGGACGGCACCAGTGCCCTGTGCGACCACCTGCTTTGCAAGAACGGGAGCTCGTCGCTGCGCTGAAGTTCAGGGACTGTCCCAGCCGGTAGGGTTTCCTTCTAGGCAGGCAATTTTGTTGGATCGATTTGGAATTTCAGTTGATTTTCCTGTGTTTCAAGTGGCTTCTTGAACTGTGTGGCGAGTCGGCTGAGTGGCCAGCCGCGCGCTGCTCCCCAGCAGACGCTGCCGCTCCGTTTCGTGGCTCCCTGTAGCGTTTCCGGGTGATCAAGTAGGAGACGTTTCTAGCCAGCTTGACCTGGTTTGCCTGGTATTTTCAATGCTTCTGTGTGACATTGCGTGTACACCCAGCCGTTGCACGCCTGATGTGCATCCGTCAGACACCTGGCCCCGTGTCACCGAATCGCGGTCAGGAATGCTCACACACGCTCTCCAGAATAGCCAAGTGCCAGAACCAACAACAGAGTGAGGAGGCCTCCAGGGGCATGTCCCCCAGCGGGGTCCCGGGTGCAGCGGGGGGCAGGCGGCAGCTGTGTCGCGGGCTGTGTGACTCACACACGTGACCTCGAGCCAGGGGTGCGGTGCACGGGAGTACGCGTGTGCAAATGGCCCCACAAAGGTAAGGCTCCCAGCGGGCAGCCCCAGCCAGAGTGCTGGGGTCAGTGCCATGACGACCTGCGCGGGGCAGGACTGGTCATGAGGCAGGAGAGCTCCCAGACAAGTGGGCCCCGGCTGGTGACCGGCTGCCGGGACGCTGGTGACGGGTGTGCACCGTTTGTGAACACTCCTGAGGCCGTGCCCTCGTGGTCTGTGACAGGTCAGGGAAGAGGCCTCTGGGAAGTAGAAGCGCTCACTGCCCGGGGCCGGCATGAGACAGTGGCGACCACAATCCTGACTTCTTCCTCAGAAGCAGGTCACAAGGCGGCCCCCGGGGCGTCGCACCGACTGCGGAAGGAGCTTCCCGGGCGCGTGGTTGGCTTGAGCTGGCACCGGCCGTGGCCGGCCTTGCCGTGAGGAGCAGAAGAGCCTGCAGGAGAGGGCCGGGGCTCCCGGCGGCCTGAGTGCAGCCATGGGAGTGCTGGGCCCCCCGGCCGAGGGCCCTCTGGCGCGGCAGCCATCCCAGACACGGCTGACTTGTAAGGAGGACTTTTCACCCTGCTCTGACGCTGGTGACTGGGGCTTCTCCACGATGAAGCTTTCCTGCTGGCCCACCTGTGACGTTGGCTTTCTGTTCGGGGCCGGGGGAGGGTCACAGTCGCGCAGAGCAGAAACGGAGCGAAGGACCGGGGTGGGAACCCCGCGAGCTCACCCCGGCGCCCCGGCTGTCAGGGAGCTGAGCTCCTCCTCCGGGTCCCCACACCCGGCCGGCTGCCGTCGGGGGTGTGTCCTGAAGACACCCCCTGCGTCGGGGTGGTCTGTGTCCCCCCGAGGTGTGGACTGTCGCACCCGCGGCACCGATGAGGGGAGGTGAGCACTCGCTCCCAGTCATCTGAATGTCCTTTAAAAGTCTCTCCGCCCCTCCAAGGGAGGCTCGGTTCGCCATGGCAAGACCACGTCAGTGTGGTAAGAAGACGCATCTGCGCTGCTTAAGTCCGCTTCCTCGCGTCTTGGGTACAGCGCGTGCGGGGGGGTAGCCGACCGTGCCCTGGCATGCGGGGCGCCTGGGGCGTGAGCGTGAGGGCCGCCCTCACCCGCACAAACTTACGGGACCCGACTCAGCCCCAGAAGGGGCTCGCGCGCCCGCGCTTGGGGCTGTTGATCCCGAGGGCGCTCAGAGGCGCTGTGACGTCCGACAGGTTCTGGGTGTCTGTGGGCCCGGCCACCTCCCGAGCACAGTCAAGGCCGCTCCCGGGACAGCGGCAGGTGGCACTGGGCAGGGGGAGTGCGCCTGGGCTCCTCGTCCCTCACCAGTGTCTCTCCGCTGCAGGCATCAGCAACGCGGAAGCGCGGCAGCCGGGGAAGGCGCCCAACTTCAGCGTCAACTGGACCGTGGGCGACGCAGCCATCGAGGTCATCAACGCCACGACAGGGAAGGACGAGCTGGGCCGTGCATCCCGCCTGTGTAAGCACGCCTTGTACTGTCGCTGGATGCGTGTGCACGGCAAGGTACCGGCCCCTCCTTCCCGCAGCCGCCCCCCTCCCCGCAGCCGCCCCCCTGACGCCCCGCTCCGCCCGCACAGCCACTCCCCAGCCTTCCGGGGTCTTCTCCTCCATCCTGAGAGTGTGGCCTCGGATCTCCCCAGTAAAGCCTCCTCCGCAGCTCCTCCCACCCTGCCCCTGCATCCCCCTGGGACGTCTCCGCCTGGCCCCACCCGGAGGAGAGAGAGCCAGGGCTCCTGCAGCCCTTAGAAGGCTCTGGGCCTGTTTCCTGCTGGAGGGCAGAGTCTGTTTCCCCAGATAAATCCTCCTCCGGTCAACGGGCATTTTCCTGGTTCCCCTTCATGGGTGGTGGTGGGTGTTTGTTGAGAAGCAGGTGGTGCCCTCGGCGTGGCCATGTGGACAGAAGCCACCGAGTTCCGGCCCTGGTCCTACAGGACGGGCGTCTGGGCTGGGGGGCTTGCACCACATTTATTCTCACGATCTGCACCAACACAAGTCAGGCAGCCGTGGGGGCAGTGCCTCCAAGTCCTCCCGTGTGACAAAGTGGCCAGTCGGGTGCTGGGTTGTAAATGGCTGAAAACACTCACCTTGGAATGAGAATCAACTCCCTGTGGGTTCAGAAGTGCGTGTTTAGAGCCTGGGGTCCGAAAACGCCTGTTTGGCCTGGACCCTGTGTGGGGAGAGTTCACAGACCGCCCCGGGGCTCACGCTTCGCCCCCGTGACACAGCCCTCGGAAGCAGGCGCCTTCCGGCGGGTGACGTCCCCTGGAAGCCTGCACGGGACCAAACACCAGATTTCGAATGTCTTACTGGGCTTTGGTTTCTGCTCTGGCTGCTTCCACACTCGTGCTTGTGTTCGAACTCTTCACAGGCTCCCTCCAGCCTGCTGCGTTCCAAGATCACTAAGCCCAACATGTACCACGACTCCAAGCTGGTGGCCAAGGAGTACCAGGCCGCCAAGGCGTGTCTGTTCAAAGCGTTCATCAAGGCGGGGCTGGGCGCCTGGGTGGAGAAGCCCACGGAGCAGGACCAGTTCTCTCTCACGCCCTGACCGGGGGGGCGGGGGCTGCCCGCGTCCGGCGCCGTCTCCGGAGCCTCACGTCCGAACTGGGGGCAGGGGTGTGGGGACACGGGGTGCTGGGCAGGGAGGGTGTGGGGTCCAGCGTCTCCCTCTACAACATCGTTACCCCTGGAGTGACCCAGCGACTGCTTTCCATCTCCGTTTACGTCTAGAAATTGAGTTCTACTGAGTAGGGCTTCCTTAAGTTTAGGAAAATAGAAATTACTTTGTGTGAAATTTTTGAATAAATAATTTATTCAGAGTTAGGAACGTGGTTCATAAAGTAATTATATCAAGTCACTCTTAGGCCACGTTATTTTAATTGCAGAAGAGCATTTATCTGTGGCGAAGGTGAGAAGTAGCGGTAGGAGGAGAAGCCTCGCAGGCGTGCCGCGGGCAGGTCCCCCGGATCCCTCGGCGGGTCCTCCCAGCGCAGGAGACCCCGCCGGAGGGGCCCGGCCCTGCACTCCCCCGAGTCCCCCGCGCAGTGACGGCACGTACCTGTGGGGGCGCAGCCCAGATCCCCGGAACCTTCAGTCCCCTAGAAGCGTCTGCTCTGCTCCTGGAATCACATCATGGAAAATGTGTGTTGGTTTACGTCTCAGTAACCAGAGATGAGACTGGGGCAGTGATCCTGGCCATTCTTGTGAGGTTCTCAGCAGTGCTTGACTTTCAGGGACTAGGAGGAAGCCGTAGGGGCCAGTGCACAGAAGTCAGCCTAAAATCCCCTCCCTATCTCCGAATCCCATGGATATAGGTGACTCCCCAGACATCTTCACAGGAAGGAAATAGAATTAAGTAGATAGACTCGTTCTTAGAAAATGCCACTAAGGCGTATTTTTAAATTCTTCTTTCCGGCTTTATCAAAGACATGTTTGGAAGTCAGTATTCAGGCTAGAAGCTGGTGAGGAAGCGTGCCGCGGGCGTCGTCCCCACCAGGGTCTGGACGTTGACGGTCACGGCAGGGAAGGGGTGCTGCTGGTGCCCAGGGTGGCCCAGGGGCGCTGCTGCACATCCTCCAGCCCCCCGGGTGGCCCTGGGCTGAGCCAGCAGACAGTCAGGAGTGCGGGCAAGGGTCCTGCGGCACCTGGACCTGAGCTCAGAGATTTGCACCAGTTGCCTTGTTGCTTCCACTCAGGATCAGACAGGAGCCCTGGGGAGCGTCCTGCCCCTGCTGGATCAGGGCCGTTTACACGGAAGTGGGCAGGGACTGCTGTGGAGGCTGTAGGCAGAGCCAGGAGACCCCACCTCACCTTGCCAGACTGTGAAAACTCAGAACAGGAGCAGGGCGGCCACGGTCCCCTCCGCCCGGACCCCACGTGCTCAGAGCAGGAGACTTGGACCAGAAGTGCTGTGCCTGTCCCTGTCGCAAGCGGTCCCTGGGGGGGGGGGGGCTGGTGTGCCGCAGGGACCCAGGGGTGTGGTTTGGCTCAGGGGCCTCCGCCTCCTCTCCGCTGTAGCAGGAAGGGTGTCAGCTGGTGTCGCCGCCCTCCCCAAGCAGGTGCTGCCGCACACAGAACATCCGAGAGCCCTGTGTTTTTATTCTCTCGATAAATGGTATTTTTTCTAATGGGGATTGGGAGATGGACTTAGTTTTTAAAAAAAATACATGGATTTTGATGAAAAGTTCAGTGGAAATATATTGCATTATACATACAAACACTACCCAGTATGTCTGACTTCCTCCCTCCCGCTAACCGCTGGGCGAGCACGGCGTCCTGTGTGCCGGTCCCGGCGGACCCCCAGCTGTGCCGAGTGTCCAGGCCCACAGGTGGGTTGGGAGGGAGGAAGGGAGCCCCGTCCGCCTGGGACCCCGGGCGGCTCCCAGGTCGGACGGCGGGAGCAGAACAGAAGCAGAAACGTGAACTCCTCCAGGCCCCGGGTCGGGAGACTCGGCCCTTGAAAGGGTCCCTTCCGAGGCTCAGGGTGCGCCACCCTGTCTCCCCAGGCGTCACTTGGCATACCGTGCCCTTAGTCAGGATTCTAGAGACTTAGACAAATTGACACAGCCAAGAACTTGGGTTTTTGAGAAAAATCTTCAATTTTGAGGACGTTTTGACCAGGGGGTTGGGAGGGTTGTCTTCTGTTTTGTTCGCTAAACCTATTAATTCCAGGAAGACACCGGCTGCGGGCCACTATCCTGCTGGAGGAAGGCTGAGTCACAGTGGTGTCCCGGCGGGGCTCTTCCCGCCGCCCAGGGTCAGCCCAGGCCGGGCGTCCCCTCTTCGCAGGTCAGATGCCACAGAGCGCAATTCTGATTCTGAATCAGAGCGTGCTTGACTCATTTAATCAGAAACAGTTACTTTATTTTAAAACGTACAAGCCAACATCTCGCCCGGCACTCACTTCCCTGGGATGTGTTTTTATTCCCATGACCTCCCTGCTGCCCAGACGACGGGATCGCCGCTTTCTTTGTAAAACCTGTTTCCCGTGCTTCCATGCAGTGAGGCTGGGGCGAGGCCGCTCTCAGGCAGACCTGGGGGAGGCTCCATGAACGCTGTGGGCGAGGGCTGCACACCCCTCCGCTTCTTCTCAAAACACAAATATCAGATGTTTTCTTATTTCTGAAACATCTTACACCAAAATACAGGGTCTACCCCAACCGTAAATTCGTTCTAGCAAGAGAAGTACGATCGCGTGGCTTTCCCATCCCTAAAATCTACAAAGCCACAGAGTCTCTCAAAAGATTCCTCGTTGTCAACCCCCCACCTATGTAAGCGGGAAGGGCAGAGTATTTGTGACCACGCGTGTCCAGTGTTGTCTGTCCTTGTCCCCTGGCGTGTCCTGTGACCCCCTCTACAGCCACACGGCCAGTCACGTCCTTGGGGCCGGTGAGGCCAGGCTCTGGCTCGATCCGGACACGCCGCTGGGTGCACTCGCTCACGGCGCAGGGACGAGCCCCGAGAACACGTAGCTCGGCCCCGCCGTGGGCTGGTGGGACATCGGGAGCCGACGCCCGTCCTTCTGGACGCCACCACCAGTGTGTAAAGGCAGTCTGTGGAACGTGTGCCGAGTGAGCCTGGAAGCAGCTTGCTTCTCCAGATCCGGGCGATGTGCTTTTGTTTTGTTTTGTTTTAGAATTGGGACACTTTTCTATGAATGTAATTCAGCCAAGAGCCCTGTCGCTAAGACCCCGGCCGCGGTGTCCTCTGTACGTACACTGATGTAAATACCACCCGTACGACCTGCATGAGCTTGCCCTCGCACCGAGACCAGCCGGAACCAAGCATGAGACGCTGTCCTGTAGACAAGGACTGGAGATGTTCTCAATAAAAGACACAGTGTTCCACCCCTGCTGTGTGGCTGGCTCTTCTCTCCTTCCCAGATCTCCCCTTGGTCCCCTCGCAGTCCGTCCTGATGAGTATGCTTGGGAGGGGCGTGTAAGCGCGGCTGAGAGCCGCCCACTGGTCTTGTCCCCTGGGCGCTGCCCCAGTGCTCAGCACATTTACCCAACTCGGGACAGCTCCTCTGAGCCCCTGGGACCCGTGGGTCCCGCGCTGTCTTCCTGAGCGCGTGTCACGCCCACTCCCACGCGGAAGTTGTGCAGAGGACCGTGAAACGGCGGCCCCCGGGCGAGACCCCGCGGGTAAGAAGGGACAACGACGTAGTCCCCACTGACCTGCTGGGCTGTGTGAGGGCGGCATGAGCGGGAAGACACAGGAAGGGCGCGGACACCAGTGGGCCGCTGGGCGGGGGGACTGGGCCACCAGGTGCAGGGAGACGGCCCAGCTGCTAAGTTACGGGGGCGGGGGGCTTTACTGTTCTGGGCTCACGCTTCTGCAGGACGTTCATAATAAACCGGTGAAACCGGCTGCAGAGACCAGTTACCAGGATTGGTGACTAACAAATTAGGGGCAGGTAACCAGCGAATGCCCCAGGCCCACCACATGCTAACCGCTCTGCTTGCCGCCGCTTGCGCTTCCTGGTAAAGAAATGCCGACGCTTTCCGTGCACACGCACGTGGGGCAGCCCAGTCCCCTGTGAGTGACTGAGGATTCGGCGTGATTTTAATTCCGTTTTACTTTTTAAAGCTTACCCATTTGTCTGATGTTCCTACAATTTAGAGAAAAATAACTAGGACAATGTCTTTAAAAGTAAAAATCCCCACACAAATAAAACGCACTGTTGACAAATAATTTGCTCTGTTTTGCACCAGTTTCATTCTGTTATTTTCCTACAACAAAAGCAACATTAAATATGTGGGGCTCCTGGGGGGCTCAGCTGGTTGAGCGTCTGACTCGGTTTCTGCGCAGGTCGTGAGCTCAGGGTCCTGGGATCGAGCTCAGCAGGGAGCCTGCCTGCGAGTCTCTCTGTCCCTCCTTCTGCCCCTCCCCCCTCAAACAAATCAATCTTTTTAAAAAGTTAAATAAAATGAAAATATGTAGCCTAAAAAGACACATTAAGCTTCTGAGAAGGGGTGGGGACAGCAAGCCCCCTACCAGGTCATGGTGGGGGGGGAGGGGAGGCTGCTGGCTGTGCCTCAAGTCACTCACCTGATGGCCATGAGGCTGGGGACCTGTCACCGTGTCCCCGCCCGCCCAGGTGCTGGCACCGCAGAGGCCACTGTGCAGGCGGAGCTTCCCCGGGGGAAGGAGGCTGGAAGCGCCCGCCCGCAGCCCCCACGGGGAGGGAAGGGGTGAGGGAGGGGGGGTCAGACCGAGCCAGATGCTGGCTCCAGGCGGGGCCTCGCTGGAGGGAGGAGCAGTTATTTAATGAGCTTGGATATTAGTGACATAATTAAATGTTTAAATAATTAAAACGAATATTTAGTAGGAGCAGAAGCAACACTCCAGCGAGCTCGCAGGTCGGAAGCTGTGGCGGGAGGAGCGGGAATCCGGGAGCGGAGCTCAGAGTCCGCTGCACCTCGCCGCTTCCTGGGCCCACCACCCACCGCGGTGAGCCCCCCTGCGGAGAGCCCATGCCCGCCCCCTGCGCCCCCACATCGCAGCGCCCAAGCCTCCGGGGGCCCCTGCAGGCACCACGCGCCCCCCCATGACCCTGTGGGGAGCGTGGGTCCCACAACAGGGAGCAGCCGCGCCCACCAGAGCCCCGAAGCCCTGCCCACAGCCACCCTGCGCGGCCCTGCACACCGAGGCTCAGCGGAGACCTCCGCCGGCCGCTCCGTGGGGCGCGCAGGGCTGTTGCCGGTCGGCTTTCGGGCTGGGCTACGGCCACGGGCGCACACACGCTGTGGGTTGGGGGCCATGGGCACATCCCCCGCAGCAGTCAGGGCCGTGCAAAGGCCCTTTGCCCTGTGGGGGGGCCCCCTGCTTCCCCGCCTGCCTGATCCCACCCGCAGGGCCACAGTGTCCTGCGGGCTCCAGCGTGCCCGAGTCTGGGCCCTCTTCCTGGGGCTCCCCGCCTCTTCTGCCCCTCAGCACCCCGGGGTCACACCGAGGTTCTGAACATGCTGTCAGAGCAGGCAGCAACCCCCTCGGGGAGATGAGACGTTTGAAAAGCACAACCAGGAATATCCAAATGGTTGGTATTGGATTAGGCTCGGTAAGTATGCGAGCCGATGTTTCAGAGCAGACCCCGATTTTACAATAAACTTGGTGAAGGTTGTAAGAACGGACAAAACGAGAATCGGAAACCACGAACACAGTAGACGAGCTGACAAACGGGTGAAGTTGGCCGGGACGACGCAAGGGACAAAGACAAGGACGTCCCGAGATGTTTGGGGGCTGATGGCAACTGCTGACACCCGGCCGACCGGATGCCCGGCCACACGCCGACCTCCCCACGTAGGCGAGGGTCACAGCCGAGCTGCAGCAGGTGACCTGGCTGGGACTTCCTTTCTTTAAGAGTTTATTTGTTTACTTGGCAGAGAGAGAGAGCGCGCACGAGCAGGGGGAGGGGCGGGGGGAGCAGCGTCCCCGCTGAGCAGGGAGCCTGATGCGGGACTCCATCCGAGGACCTCGGATCCGGATCGTGACCTGAGCCGGAGGCAGATGCGTAACCGACTGAGCCACCCAGGCGCCCCTGAACAAAGACTTTTTAAAAATTCCACTTTTATGGTATTCTAAGGGCTCATGGATCTGTTTTTACACAAACACAGGTAATGTACACAGAAAAAATAAAATGCCATCGAATGTAAATTCCCTAAGTTTAAAAAAAAATTAAGGGAACTATCAGGAAGGGTTTTTTGTTTTTTTAAGTCATCTCTACATCCAACGTGGGGCTCGAACACCTGACCCCACAGCAACAGGGCAGCCAGGCGCCCGGGAAGGTTCATAAAGGGGGGCTACCGACAGCGTCCCCCGAAGCGCGTACTCACGCTCCACCGTCCCCGGAACCGACGTCCCCCTCCCCGCGTGCTCTCTTCCTGACGCTTACGCTGCTTCATCCGTGCCCGGGACACGGGGACAGCGGGCGGCCAGAGGTGCGTGTTTGCTCGCGGCCGTCCTGCCACTTGCCCAAGCCTCCCGTGATGTAGACCCTGGAAGAGCACGAACCCGTACAGGTTCGCGGCCCCAGAGCCTTCCCACGAGGACCCACACTGACGGCGGCTTCTGCGAGATGCTCAGGCGAGACCCGGGATCCCAGGACCCGCACAAGAGTGTCTGTGGGGACAGCGGTCAGTGCGGGGTCCTGTGGCCGGCAGCTCGCCGCAGACTAACTCGCTCGTGGCCGCCTGTGCGCGTCTCTCTCTCATCAAGCACGAAGGAGACGCAGATCCTGATGCGCGATAGAATTGAAGGACGTTTTAGCGATGGTTTTTACATTTAGTTCTCGTTTCGTCTTTCGCTCCTGAGGTGGGGTAGTATTCAACAAACACACGAACACACAGATTTTATCATTCCCCTCATCACTGGATAACCTGGCATTTACCTCCATATTTATTTAAATCTGTGAATTTCTTACCAAGGGAAGCAGCATGTGGCGCTTTTTCTTTCCGTGGCCTGTTGTAACGTGGGTTTTGTGTCAATGTTTACCGCCTCCAGGGACTTACTTCATAGCGTGTCTTCTACAGTTTCATTTCTCAGTGTTTTTCTTGTGGAATATCCTGGGGAAAGTATGTTAATTCCCTTATCGCAATTGAAAAAGTGGGTCAGACCTTTCTTGACAGAAAATCAGTCTAATTTGGTTTGATGGTTTGACAAGAAGAATGAGATCACAGGCAGGACGTGGGCCATGAATAGAACGAACTCAATTGGCAGCTCCGAGTTTGGGTGAAAATACATTTAAGATAACGGAATGACAGAAGGCTTTTATTTTAAAATGTCGAGTTGGCATAAAAGCGATGAAATTAACGCTTCGATGTCCACAGCTCCCCTTGGCATGTCTAGGAGGAAGGAAACTAGGTAGTACTCGTGACTCGTGACGGGGGGCCACAGGCGAACGACAGTCCCTTGACGTGTGTGGGCAGAGCTGCTGACGCCCCGGAACTAGCAGTGACGGACAGCGACGGCTTCTACAGGCCAGGTGGTTTACACCCTTTGCTTTCCAAACACCGTAACAAAAGCCTAGTCGAATCGACAGGTGACAAATTATTACATAATTTCTATGAACGTCTTTTCCAGACGACCTTCTGATTCCGGAAGTGTTACATGGGAGTAGACGGTGGAGGTGGGAGGTGGACGGTTCACGGTGGAGGGGGAGGGATATTAAACGTGGGTCCCGGGTCCTGGCCATCACCTGTTGAGGGTCTCGCTGTCTCTGGGGTGTTTGGGCAGTAGAGGCAACGGGGCAACGAGGACCCGGGGAGCCGGTGACGGGGCAGGGCTGTAGGCTAGAGCAGGGTTCAGGAGGTTCTGGATCAAGGAGCAGCAGGGACACGGGGTGAGGGTTGGGCCCACGAGCGCAGGGGTGCGTGAGCTGGGCACGTAGTGGGGCTGGAGCCAAGATTGCTGGGTTGCAAGTGCCTCCACATGAGGGAGGAGTGGAAGGGTTTACTTTGACACGTTAATATTTACAATAGGCCAGAAACCACCTTTTGTAAAAACTCAGAATTGAAAGATTAAGCTATAGAGTAAAAGTATTTAAAAGGGTGTAGGTTTTCCCAGCCTGGGAGCCAACCCTAAGCCTGGGGTCTTCTCTACCAGCCCCTCCCCAGCCCAGCCTTGAATGCTGGGCGCCCTTCGCTCCGGCCTGTCCGCAGAGATGTGGTCAGCCCACCCCCGGGGTCCCCAGGTTGGGGTTGGGGTCAGCGGGGTGTCCTGCTGTGTGTCCCAAGCCTCGTTCTGGGGAGAGAGTGGACCGCGCATTTGGACAGAGCGTGACGGAGAAGGCTGGTTTGGAGCCGGACTGTTTCTAAGCCAAGTGAGAGGAGGGCGACCCTCCAACCAGTGTTTCTTTCTCCCTTTTCCCAGAACCAATCGGCTTCCGTGGCTGCCGGCGTCCCCCTGGGGGACGGGACCCGCTGCAGTCAGGGCTGACCTGTGTAAGGAAAACACCGTCTGCCCGCAGAGCCCAGAGCGTGTCGCGAAGTTTCTCCCCCTGAAGCTCGTGCTTGGTCCTGAGAGGGACAAAGCAGGGAGGGTCTCCATCCTGGAGTTGGTCAGATCGCCTTGTTCGTAACTGTTCTCCGCAGAAATGCCCACTGCAGGCTGAATGTTGTCGCCCGCCGGGCAGAGAGCGGCCAGCCCGGTCCCTTCCGTCAGCCGTCTGGGGTCCGCGAGTGGCTTCCCATCGGCGGCCGGCCACGGGCTGCAGGAGTCGGGAGACAGTGAGCGCCGGACGGTCCCCGTCGGTTCAAACAGGAGCCGTGACGTGGGCAAAGCCGATTCCTGGTGACAGAGAGGTGGCCTGGCTCCTGACAATAAAAGGGACAAGGTTGCATTTCCAAATTCACTGTTGTCACCGTTCGCTGCCCTGGCCTCCGTGCCCCTCCCACAGCAGAACCAAGAGGAAAGCAGGTGGGGTTTGCCGCAGACGCTGGGAGCTGGGCCGGGCAGGCCATGGTTTAAAAAACAGAGGAATTCCTGCAAATCCTGATCAAAATTCTCTGGGCGATGTGGTCACACAGTGCACAAGTGGCCGGCGCGTCTGCAGCCACAAGGGGCCACCCGTTCTCCCTGCCTCGTCACTGTCTCTCCCAGCCCCCCTGGTGGTCCCAGGGACCTCCCGAGTCCCTTGGGGCTAGCCTGTGCCTGGACAAGCAGGTTGGGGGGGACACCACCAGGACCCAGGGCTCTTGAGAGGCCACGAGCTTCAGGGAAGGGGACAGTGTGGTGGGAAGGGAGGCACCTTCCAGAGGGACCCTGCACCAGGGAAGCAGGTGGTGTGGGAGGGACCTGGTCTGGGATCAGAGGCCTCAGGGGGAAACTCTGGACCCAGGATCCTGTCTGCCCCTCGGCCTGCTCTCGGGCAAACAGGGGCAGTGGCGTGGCCGACACCTCCCGTCTGTGTGTGGCTGGAGGGAAAGGTCAGGATGTCAGCTTGCAGTGGGGAGGAGGGGGCTGCAGAGCTGGGACAGCAGATGCGAGCATGGTGCCCCACGGGTGCTCCATGGGCGGCTCCCCTTCCTGGACGGGAGTGTGAGCTGGGGCAGGGGCACCCAGGAGGGAGGCTGAGACGGGCGGAGGTCCCTGCAGCCCACACTGTTTTCAGAAACAGCGGATGCAGAAATGACCCCCTTCCAAGAGCCAGGATGGCCAGGAGCTCCTTGCAGGAGACCACGCACAGGTTTCACCAGAAATAAGGCAGCACGTGGGTGAGACAGCGTTTTTTAAAAATGCAAGGACAGAAGAAGCAAAAAGTGGACAAATGCCTAAACACATTTTCAGAAATGTAAAGCCTTGGAAACTTAGGCACGAACATCTCCGGAACTTCTGACAGTGCCGAGCAGGACGGGCGAGCCCAGGGATGTGGAAGGTGCGGGGCCGAGGGACCCGTTTTTGGTGTTTTTGCAAATAATCAGCTTGAAATCTGGACCACGGAGTCTGCCTGAGTTCAGACCGCCCTCTGTGCTGAGGTCTGTCTGGCGTTCCTGAGCACTCAGGCGAGTCCCTTTCCTTCCTCGGTGTCAGGGCTGAGCCGGGAACATTGGCGTGTCTGCGTGTTTCCGCATGCAGGTTTTTGTTCAACCCGTGAAGCCCTGGCTTCACGAAGGGTCCCTGTCCATGTGCCCTGCCTCGGGAGACCCTCTCACCTAGCCCTTGTGCTCATCAGCACTGCCCAGGTCTGCCAGATGCTGCAGAAACCCCAGATACGGAAGAGGGTTTGACCGGCTTATCTCCTGGGTTCCTGAGTTCCTTGTTTGGCATCTTTCAATTTCTTTGTTTTCAGGCAAGTCTTCTTCTAATTTGGCCAACTAATTGTTTTCCTCTTGCATCGTGCCCACCATCTTTCTGGAAGACCCCCGGCCCGACCTCCAGAGCCCCAAGCACTGCATGAAGACTCCGCCAGCTGGCCATGAGACTCGCCTCTGCTCACCTGGACCGTCATTCCCATACCCGGCTCATCCCGGTGGCCAAGCATCACTTTTTCCACAAAGCTGCTGTCCCCGAGAACTTTAGTCCCCTGTCACCGTTGCTGCAGCCACCTGGACTCTGGCTGCTCCGTCCATGCGCCCCCAGGAAGCTGAGGGCCTAGGAGGGTGAGGGAGGGACCCTCATGGCCCAGCACGACCCCAACAGGTTGGGGACAGCGGTGAGGGCCAGCAGCCTGGGCAGGGTGGAAGCAGCCATGGGGAGGGCCCCTGCCTGCAGCCAGTTCGTGCACAGAAGTGTCAGTGGGCAGGGGCCACGGGGGGCAGAAGGCCTGGTCCTGCCTGTTCTGGGACATGCACAGATGACATCGCTACCCATCCCCCCGCAGGCTCGTCCATGGCACAGCTCAGGGGAGAGAGGCCAAGGGGACATGGAGCCGCCCTGGTTTGTCCTGAAAAGACCTTTTAATAGAAACAGATCACTGAGTCTGTGACGGGCTGTTTCATGTATGTCTAGGCCTCATCGGTTAACTCATGTGGCTCGAGGGCCCTGGGCCGGCCAGCTGTGGGCACAGATGGCTCTGGAGCCCAGAGGAGTGTGCGTCAGGCCCGACCCCCGTTAGCACCTGGCTAGTGAGCCCCACAGCCCGGCTCCAGCCAGCCCCCTCCCTGCGGCCTAGGCCTGGGATCCGGACACGGGCGCCTTCCCAGTCGGCCTCCTCCCGGCCCTCCCATTGCTCCCTCCTGCAGGTTCTGCGTCCGTTGGGCTCCAGGAGCTGGCCTCGGACGCAGGACTGACAGGCAGGCCGACCACTGGGGCTGAAGGGTGCTTCTGGGGACTCGCGGCTGCCCATGCTGGGAGGGCTGCTGAGAATGTGCTGGGCCCCAGGGCAGAAGACACTGCTGTGCAAAATGGGCAGCCACCTGTCACCACAACCAGAGGGACGTTTATCTCCAATGAGCCTGAATCTCCACTTGCCTCGTATTTTCTGGGAGGTCAGGACATGGGCCCCAGCTCCAAAAAAGTTGAGCGAAGGCCACCAAAGCCACAGGCCAGCACCAGAAAAAAGCCCAGAAGCCAGCTGCCTGGGCCACGTGCCCAAGGGTCTGAGCCCTGGAGTGACCAGGTCGTCACCTTCAAATCTCCTGTGCTCTTGGTTTACTCTGTGAACTCATGAACACCTGTTGCACAGCAAATCACCCCAAAACTTGGCAGCCACGCCAGCCTTTGTCCTCCAGAATTTGTGGGTTGGGACCCGAGTGTCCGCTGGGCCAGGGCTGTGTCACTTTGGTGTTCCTGAGCTAGATCTGATTTCAGGCTCTCTCAGTGGGTGTCGGAGGAATTCCAGGCCTTGGCAGGATGCTGTGCCGGCAGTCCCACCACGGGCGCCTCTCAGGGGTGATTGGGGGTGGCTCCTGGGTGAGCAGGGGAGAAGCGATGGGGGGACGGGGAGAAATGGGGAGAGATGGGGGAGACACAGAGGGACACAGGGAGAGAGGCAGGGAGAGCCGGGGAGAGACGGAGGAGAGACAGAAGGACACAGAGATGGGGAGAGATGGGGAGGGACAGAGGGACACAGGGAGAGACCGGAAGAGACGGGGAGAGAGAGACGGAGGGCACTCGCATCATCAGAAGTAAGAAGGAAAGGAAACCCTTGTCCCCCGGGATCTCACTGTGCCCATAAATTGGGCATCTCTTCCCATTATCTGCTCTCGGGCATATGCCGTCTCTTTAACAGCTCCATCTGGGGACGTTGGATCCACGCGATGCTCTGTACCACCCCTGCCCCCGCACGGTGCCGTGTCCCCTGCTGAGCAGCCCGCGGCGGCCACTGAACGGGCATCACGTGGAGACTGCACATGTGTCTGGAGCCCTGGAGACGCTCCGGGGTCAAACCCAGTGTGGCAGAGCGTGCGGCCCCAGGGGCCTTACGGGCCCAGAGCACCGATCTCTTCTCAGATGGCCGCAAGCTCCAAGCACGAGGAAAGCCCGGGTGTTTCCTGCCTTCCTCCCAGGGGCGTGGGGGGCGGCTGGTGAGTATGTGGGAAGGAGGGGAAGGGGCTGCCACGGGGAGAGCTGGCCGGGGTGTTCCACCCGGAGAGCTGGGCCTCGGAAGCAGCGGGCGGTAGGACGGGCCAGTGGCCTTGCCCAACTCTGCCGGGACCAAGGCCCGGACCTGCGGCTCACCTCCTGCGTGGGGGGCCCTACTGGGCTTGCTGTCCTCCCCGAGGGCCAGTGAGTGCCACAATAATGCTTCGTGAGTGTCCCCGTCCCAATGGCCAGGCCAGGCGCTTCATGGGGTCACAGGTGAACAAGCCAGGCTCTGGTTACGTGGTCAGTAGCCCCCCAACAGTGGGGCCGGGTTTAAAGGCAATGGGTGGGGCAGGGGGCGAATGGCACCAAGGCTGAGAGGCTGGCCGACGCACTCCCTCTGGGCTTGCGACAAGTCTGGTACAGCCGGCCGTCCCCTTGGCAGGGCTGGAGTGGGCCTGAGGGCAGGTGTGGGCAGGACAGCACCCCCGGGGGCTGTGCACCTGCTTTGCTGGTGGGAGCATGGAGGCCCATCCCAAACCCGAAGTCTGGCCCAGCCCTGGGGGAAGGCGGCTCCAGGCTTTCCTCCCAAGCGGGGGCAGGCCTCCGCGGCTCTCCTTACCATATCCCCGCCCTGCCGCGTCCACCTCCTCCAGCAGGTCCCAGATTTGCCTCTGGAGTATGCGGACCCGCAGAGATGTAAATCGCCACCGTACACTCAAGGCTGACGCCCTGCGGCGCCCCGAGCGTCCCCGGCAGAGCAGGCCGGGTCACAGTCCGGCGACATGGGGCAGTCGGCCCAAGACCCGTGTGTGTCCTGAGGCCGCAGCAGCAGAGCCCACAGACGGAGGCCTGAAGCCCCAGCACACCTGCCACTCCTGGGGGCCGCGGCGGGGACGGCCAAGCTGGGCTCCTGGCGGCTACGGCGGCGTCTCCGTGGTCTCTGCCCGGTTGTGGCTCCCGTCCTCTCCTCCCTGTGGGGCCCCGGACTGGATGTCCCCCAGGACAATGTCCTCCTGAGACCATCACTGAGGCTCACCTGCGAGGACGTTTCACACATGAAGCGACATTCTGTGGTCCCGGGAGGAGGGACAGGAGTTTTGGGAACCCGGCGCCACCTGCCACAGCCGGTGGAAACAGGCCCGGGGACGCTGCTGCTTCTTTCTCCGGTTACTCCTGCTGTCTCACTGCACGTGAGCGTGAATATTGATTTGAACTGAATTTAGTGAAAGACACGAGGGGATTTTTCCCTCCACCTGTGGCCCGAGGTGCTGGGGAGGCCGGCAGGACCCAGGCCACCACCAGCCACCTGGCTGCCTCCCTCCTGGACCCAGGACGCCAGCCCTGGGAGGGTCCCCGGAGCCCATCTGTGGCCCATGGCTTTGGGCGGAGCCCGTGTGCTCCTCGCCGCTGGTGACTCGTGCTTCCCGCGCCAGGGGACGGCTGCGGTGCCGTCCAGCCCCCTCGCGGACCCGTGTCTCTCTCCGTTAGTTTCCGCAGGGAGGGGTGCGCCCGGGTCGGGCCGCTGTGTCCCCAGGAGGTTGTTGGTGAAATGCCCCCGGCTGCAGCCTGGTGACTCTTCAACCCCGTGGGACAGGCCACCCGGGGGCCACCCCAGTGTCCCTCTGCCCTGGGCGGTCCGGCCCTGCGTGCGGAGGTGCCATCTCTGGTTGACGGCTCAAGAGCCTTCCTGGGCGCTCTTCACCCCATGGGTCTTGAACTGGAGGTCGTGGAGCTTAGACCAGGCCCCAAACACCAGGTCCCAACCCTGGAACCTGAGAAGGTGACCTTGTAAGGGAAAGGGCCTTGGCAGCCCGAAGCTCGGGTGCAGAAGTGGCTTCTCCCGGGGGCCCTGACGCCTCCAGGAGGCCCTAAAGAGGGAGGCGATGGTGGGGGTGGGGTCAGGCAGCAGCAAGGGACAGGCCGCGTGGCCACCGAGACAGAGCCTGGGGTGAGGGCCGAAGCTCCCGCAGCTGGGGGACGGTCCTTCCCGGGGCCCCGAGGAGCCGCGTGGTTGGGAGCAGAGGGCGCGCTCGGGAGGCTGCGGAATGTGCTTGAGACGCTGGTCGGTGTTTCTGTGGCCCTCTGGTGACCGTGGGCCCGGGGCTTGACCTCTCTCAGGGCCAGCTCGCCTGCCCTCCAAGCTGCTTCCTGTCACTTGGCTCCCCGTGGGCGGGTCCGTGCTGCTCGGGCAGGTGGGGGTTTCCCTGACCCCTGGGTTCTGTCCTGCTCTGCTACTCTCCCCAGCCCTCCGTGGGTGCAGCTCAGTGGGGGCACCGATGTCACTCACCCTTGCGTCCCCAGAGCCGACAGCCGGGCCCCCTTGCTAGAGCCTGAGCGGCTCCCCAGGGTCCGGGCAGGGTCCAGAGAGGGCTGCGAGTACAGGGCAAGGTCCGGAGTTTCAACACTGGGAAGTGACCTTGGCCCAGGCCTGGGGGCGGGGCTTGGACTCACTGGATTCCCTTCCCCTCTGGGGAGCTGAGGGTGTAGGAGGCCCCGTAGCCCCCTGGGTCTGGGGGAGCACCATGGCCCCTTTTCCCACCTGAACGAGGCAACCTGCCCACCAGCATTTCTAATCTCTGAACTGAGGCCCTGGGCCGAGGCTGGGACCCCAGGTTCCCTGGGCTGGAGCCAGACCCCTCCAGGGACCCTCAGGGTGGCTTGGACGCCCCCGGGTGAGGGTGTCTCTCGCCTCCTCCATCCATCCGTGCAGCCGTCCCCAGGGCTTCTGGGCCTTTCCGTGTGTGGCGCGGGGTCTTTTTAGGCAGTGGGACCCAAACAGGACCGGCACGCAAACGTCGCCATGTCCCCAGAGCGAAGAGTGACATTTTCACGTTCTCCTTCCCACAGGGCAGCGAGGGGGCTGGTGGAGGAAGCGGGGCAAGGCCGGGCTGCCGAGCAAGGGTGGGGGCTGGGGCCTGGGGTCTCGGAGGGCAGGCCGAGGGCAGGGGAGGGTTTGGAACGCCTCTTCCTAGCTGTCCCCCGAACAGAAAGGGCCGAGGGGTCCGCGCTCCTCGATGTCTGCTGTGGAGGCTCCGAGCCCATCTGGCGACAAGGAGGCCGGTTGCATTCTGGGAGGATCTGAAGCGGTTCAAGGGGAGGTTCGGGGGCTTGGGACCGGCCTGGGGTGCGGCGAGGGTTTCGGGGCCTCAAGGGCAGGTGTCAGGACGGTTCCTTCTGCGGGCCATGGGCGGGCTCCATAGGCGGGGCTGTTCGATGAAGCCAGGCCTTGAGGTCCTGCTTCTGTTCCCGCAGCGGCAGGCGGTGGGCACCGGGGCCCAGGTCAGAGCGGAGGCCGAGCCAGGGGGCTCCAGAGTGAGGACTGGACGGAGCTGGGAGACACTGGCTCTGGCCGAAGGGCAGGGGGGCCCAGCACAAGGTGGTTCGGAGTCCCGGGGTGAGAAAGAGCTCGGCCACTCGTCCCACAGGGTCCCCGTCCTGTGGTTCCCCAGCCACTGTGCCACCAGGGTGGACAGGGCTCGGACTCTGATGCAAGGCCTGGGATGGCTTTAGAGAGGGGAGGAGCTGCTGGACAGAGGTGCCCGTGAGGGGGTGGTTAGCCCAAGGTTAGAGGTCAGGGTCAAGAGGTTGCCCAGTCTGAAGACGATGGCTGGCAGAGACCTACAGCTGCCCAGGGAGGACCGGGCCTCCACGCCGGTGGGCATGTGGCCCTCCCGCCCCCCACCCCCACTGTGCCCCCTGAGGCCGGTGCTCGCCCCCAGGTCGCGGTGGGGAGACAGGCCACTGGGCGCCAGTCTGCCAGGGGAGGGTGCACCACCGTCCCAGGGGGCCCAGAAGATGCCAGGGGTGAGGCTTCCCTGCTCGGGGGATGGGTGGGGACAGCAGCATTGGTGGCAGGGGCCGTGTGGGGACCCGGGCTTCGCTCCGCAGCCGGAGCCGTGCTCCCTGCACTGGAGTCTCCGGCGTGAGGTGGGGAGCCGTTCAGACCCACGGGCCCAAAGGCCGGACACACGGGTGGACGGATAGATGGACGGCTGGGCAGAGGGCGTGTGTCTGAACAGCCAGCGTCCACAGAGACAGAAATCCAAAGCTGGCCAGTGGTCAGTCCTGGAGGACCGGGGCTGTGGTCGGCTCGAAGGCTTCCACTCCCGTGGGCCGTGGAGGGCTGTGGACAGCCTCGGGGTCCCGAACAGGGGAGTGGGTGAGTGAGCCTGGCCCGGGCTACGGCTCAGAGGACAGCGACTGTCACACCTGTGAGTGCCCTCGGCGATGTCAGCCGAGCGCCGCCCCACTGCCCGGGGCTGGGGGCCGAGAGGCGGGACCCCCGCACCAGCAGCGAGGACAACAGTGCTGAGCCCCGACGAGGCTCGGGACCCAGCGCAGACCCGAGGTGGAACAGCAGGTCGAGCCCTGGCGGGAAGCTTGTCCTCTGCCTCCCCGGGAAGGATTAGCAGCGGCTTGTGAGAGCAAATATGGTGTGAACGGAGGCAGGTGGTGGGAGGCCCAGAGAGGATAGAGGAAGAGAAGTGGGCTGGGGGGTCTCTGCAGGGGTGCAGGGCAGGTCCCTGAGAGCAAGGGAACCCGGAGAGCTCTGGGGGCCCGAGGCCAGGGCTGTAGGTGGACGGAGGAGCAGGTGAGGCTGCGGGCTCCTGGGAAGGGGGGGCTGTGGTGATGTCACCCCACAGGTGCCTGGGGAGGGGCTGGGGGTAGGGCTGGCACCTGACAGGCTCAAAGCCCCTGACAAGGCCTGCAGGGGTGTGAGGTGTCAGAGGGTGGGCCGGGGTCAAGCAGTGCATGGGGGCCATCACTAGTGTCCCCGCCCTGGAGAGATGGGGCTCAGTCACAGAGTGGAGGCAGCATCAGGGAGGGGCAGGGGAAGGAGTGGGGCTGTGCGGGCCTGGCAAGGATGCGTCCAGGCAAGACAGTGGGACCCAGGCCCTCCCCTGGACCTCTTGGCTCCTCACCCTGCCGTCTTGGGGTCCCGGGAAACTTGGGTTTGGGGCCTGCATTTCCAAGCTCACTGGGCCATCCCGGCAGGAGCCCCGGGCAGGATGACAGGGCGGACGACACAGGCCCATCTCTGCAGTGCTGAGAGGAAGAAGGGGCCACTGGGCATTTCCTGGGGGTCAAGGAAAGGTGGCCACTGACCCCCACGCTGTGGTGGACTCAGAGCCTGGCCCAGGGTGCTGAAGGAGGGGCTCTGCCGCAAGGCCAGGCACCTGCCCGCGGGTGCCCATCTGGGGGTGGGGGCAGGGCCGTGCCGCTCCCGATCCTTCCTGGTTCTCTGAGCCCTGATGGGCGTCCATGGCCATCTGCCGGGGGGGCTGCGGGCCGGGTTATAAACGTATAAACATATGTACGGTGGGCCCTGGGGAAGCAGAGGGACTCCTGGTGCCCTGAGCAGACTCAGAGCCGGCGGGGAACGTGGAGGTTCTGGACGGCCAACCCGCAACAGGGCCCCTGGGGAGGGTGGTCATCTGAGGACCCAGGGGCTTCTTCCTGTGCCCCTCGGGCCTGGGAGCCTCAGGCAAGAGCTCAGGTGTGCCTGGGGGAGGCTCAGGTGTGGGAGGCTCAGGTGTGCCTGGGGGAGGTCAGGTGTGGGAGGGTCAGGTGTGTCCTTGGTGAGCTCTCAGGGTGCCCTGGGGAAGCACTCAGGTGTGTGGCTCCCTGTGTCTCTCCTGGCATGCGGGTAGGTCAGGGAGGGCCTGCCTGTGGCCCCAGCTGAGCCTCCTGTGGACAGTCCAGAAGCCGTTGTCACCAGTGCCCCTGCTGAGACGCATCTTCTGTCTGGCGTCTCAGCTTCCCTCCCTGCGCCTGCAGACCCGCTCCTCGGCTGGCGGGGGACATGAACTCCTGCCGCAAAATCCAGTGTTGGGGGCAGCTGGGGCATCTCACACTCCAGGGTAAGACCCACTGCGCGGCGGGAGCACCCGTGGCCTGTCCCTAGAGTGGCAGCGAGTGGGGTACGGCCTGGGGCGGGAGAGGCACAGCAGACGGCGGGGTGGGGGCCCTGGGATAGGCACGGGGTGGGTGGGGGTGGCCTCCTGAGGGGCTTGGGCAGTGCCGTCCGCTGGGAGGATGGTGCCCCCACCAGCCCCCGCCCCAGACACCCAGCGCAGAGCCCCCGAGTCAGGCAGGGCAGGCTGGCTCCGCTCCCTCCGATCCCAGGCTCAGGGATTAAGACACGGATGCAGACAGACACGATGAGAAAGAGAGTGATCTTAGGAGGAAGGAAACGAGGTGTAAGGCACGACTTCTGTCCTGAAGTCTCCCCAGCCTGTTTAGCGCCTGAATGTGCGCAGGGAGTGCGGACAAGGGTTTCCCGGATTATCATGTGGGACTGGGGGCCGAGTCCTAAGGGGCAGAGCGGCTGTGCTCAGGTAGAGGAGGCTGGTTTCCGTTCCCCCCACCACCTGGCCTGGGAGGGGCTGCACCCGCACCTGGGGCTGGGCCCAGGGGTGCCCTGGATCCAGCTGTGCCTGAAGGCGGCCTCTCCTGGCCTCTGAGTGGTGCAGTTGTACTTGTTGACTGTGGAGAAGCTCTGGTGGGTCTCTGCCGTCTTGATGGATACATAGCCCCCGGCAGGAGCCCCATTGGAGAGGGCCAGGCAGAGCTGCCACAGGCCTGGGCCAGCAGCTGTCCCACCTCCCCGGGAGCTCTTCTGGGCCAGGACCCACCAAGCCCCCAGAGAGTAGCCCAGCCCCTGTCTGACACCCACACCCATCTCTTCAGGGAGGCCTCGGACCCTCGGTTGGGGAGTCCCTCCCCGAGGCCTGTGTCCCGCAGGGAGGAGACGCCTTACTTTCTTGAAATCACCAAAACCCTCAGCAGTGTTGACCCTAAGGGGCCCATGGTCAGAGAGAGACACACAAGCAAGAAAAGAATAATTTCTCAAAGTCTATCTTGAAATAACACCTTGAATTTCTTATGATTTACCTTTCTTTCTGGTTGTGAAGGACCGTAGGATGGTCCGCAGATTTTCTAGCGCCGGCCACAGAGCAGCTAGTGTCCACGGCCCGTGGCACCGCCTCCGGAACCAGGGCCCACAGAGATGTGTGCAGGCAGGAGGGTGCGGCTGGCCTAGCAGGGCGGTGGACATGGTCACTGCAAAGGTCATGCCGCGCGCCTCTGGGGACTCAGTGCAAACCGTGTCCTTGCATGCGCGCTCCTCTCTGTGACCCTCCAGATGCTCTCTGGTCCCCGCAGCAGGTCCCCTCCAGCACCAGGTGGAGGACACGAGTCCTTGCATGCTCCCGTGTCCGCACGCGCTGTCCCGCTCTGGCAGCAAGCTGGAACAGGAAAGGTGAAGAACGAGTGTCCGTGTTTCTCAGAAGCAGCTGGAGAAGGTGCCATCCTCCAGGGCAGGGCTTGGCTCTGGGGACGCCTCTTCTCATTCGCCGGGTACAGCCTCCAGGCCCCAGGAGAAAGGGCGCCCAGCCCGGGCCTCTCGGGGCAACAGTCTAGCTCTGATCACGTCCCCATTGGACCCCCCCAGGCTTAGGACTTTGCCCACTGTCCCACCAGGGAGCAACAGGCACCTGGTTCTGCTCCTCGTGCTCCCAGCTGGCCAACTGCAGGGGCTCCTTCCGGGCCCTGTCCTGCCGCAGCTGGGACCCACAGCACAGTGCTTCCCGCCCCAGGCCCTTTGCCACTGGCCTCGGGGCTCCGTGACTGTGGGGCTCCTGCCTTCCTGTCCCGCACCGTGCTGTGCCCCGGCACCACTGTACTGGGGGCTGGAACCTGCTTTCTGTTTCTCCAACAAGCCAGACTTGAGCTTACCTCAGGGCCTTTGCACGGGTGCCTTCTCCTCCAGTGCTCTCCCACCCGCTGGAGCCCAGCTCTCTCCTGTCCCGCGGACCTCCCGGTGCAGGTGCCTCAGTCCCCCTGCGGGAGTCCTCACGGACCTTGGATCCGCGGCCTTCAAGTGCATTTTGCACGCAGCCCTATGAGTCAGGGTTGTCCTGCTCGCCTGAATGCTGGTCCCTGACCACCCGTCAAAGGACGGCTCTCACCGGCCCCATTTCCAGCACGGAGGACCCCGAGCTCTCGATTCCGTTGAGCGGCATTCTTGTGTGTCCACCCCAGGGAACGCTGCTCCTGGCAGCTGTCCCAGCCCCTGCCCGGCGCCCGGGCTGCTCCAGCGCACCGGGTCACGGCGGGGCTGGCGCGCCCAGAGGGCATCTCGGGCTGAACACGGTGCACGCCGTGTGCAAATGCGTGCCAGCTTTACACGGTAGCCCCGCTGTGAGTCGGCACCCACGCCACCCAGACACGGGCCCCGCCCACAGAAGCCGCGAGCACTGGAATGTTCCGTCAGTACGCTGCTAATTAAATGACGGTAACGCCCGAACACGAACGGGTTGATGGCCACTGGGGGAGCAAAGCCAACCCCCAAAGGCTACGGATGGCACGATTCACTTCCGTTGCCCTCGCGAGGTGACAGATGGCAGCTGCGGGGACTGGGGGTGGCCGCCGGGCATGGACGGGGGCAGCACAGGGGAACCAGGAGGGGGCCCTTGAGAAGGGACTGTCTTGGCTGTGGAGACTCACGTGCACACACACGTGAAGATACGCACTGACACACCCACCTGCAGACAGACACATGGACGGGCACACACGGGCACACACGGACACACACGTGTGCTCACACACACATGCCAGTGCAGGCGGCAGGCCTGGGACCCATCACCGTGGGCAGCCGAGCCGGGCAGGCGTCCGCAGGGGCACACGGGCGGGAGCTGTTACCGGGACCCTGTGGGCGTCTACGGCGGTCTCGAAACCAGAGCTGAAACCACATCTCGTGGCCGCGTCTGCATGTGGTGGCCACGTCGTGACCTGCCCTTGGACGTTCAAAGGCTGCTTGCCGCACGTGTCCCTGATGGTGTCTTCAAGGACACGCTCGGCTCCCCCCTGGGGCTCAGGCCTGGAACGGGGCCCACGGGATAAGGTATCTGAGGGAACAGTGTCCCCGACGGGAGGGGCTGGACGGCGAGGTGGGGTGGGGGGCGTGGCCGCGGGCCGGTGACACTCTGCTCTGCTGAGGGTCCTCCTGAGCCCGTGCCAGGGCGGGGGGCTCTGTCTGCACTCGGGTCGCTGGCAGCAGCCCCGGCCAGCGTCCCGCTCAGGCCACGCAGACCTTCGGGCAGCACGTGGCTTTGCTGTGGAGAGTGCGGCGGAAACCCTGTGACGGGAACGCTCCACGGCAGGGACAGGGACGTCGCAAGGCTCACCCACGGGCTCTGACCGCGGCTCCTGCTTTGCCCACCAGGGAGCTCCCGGTGGTTTACTTTGTCGAGCACACACTCGAGCCTTCAGCCGGCAGGGGCGACCCCACTGCTGACGTGAGCCGGGCTCCCCCGGGCAGAGCAGAGGCGGCGAGAGGGCGAGGGCACCCGGCGGCCGGATGAGGGGCGCACAGACCGCGACTCCTGCCCACGGAGGCTGGCGGCCCCAGGGCCCGGGTCCGAGGGAGGCCCGGTTCAGGGAGGTGCCGTGTCCCCAGGGCCAAATGCTCCCGTGGGTACAGGGTTTCCCCAGGTCGCATGCCTGAGCCCCAGCCTGGGGGCCCGAGGGTGGGGGCCGAGGTCGCTCAGGAGAGTCGGTGGGGGGTACACACAAGGTGCACTGACTAGGTGCTCTGTCAGCCCCTTCCCACCCCCGAGGCACGACTCGCACGGAGGACGGTCGCAGAGGCCGGGCCTGGTTCAGGCTTCCGGTCCCACAATGGCCTTGGCCCTTTATTTTGCCCTGAATGGCCTCAGTTTCCCCATCTGTAAATGGGGGAGAAGGTGACAGCGGGCAGACATACTCCACGGTCCACACTGTTCTGCCACTCTCCACGGACAGCCTGTCCTGCTGGGGCAGGGAGCAAAGTGTGACAGGCTGGGGCAGGTCAGCCCCTGAACTGGTCAGCGGCAGAGTCAGGCCTGAGGCCCCCAGGAGTCAGGGTCTGTGGCCTACGGGGTCTGTGGCCAGGGTGGGGGGCATGCCTGGGTCGCCAGGGGACCCGGCCCCTCTACGCTTGCTCAGTGCCCAGCCCATGGTCAGAGTCGACCCCGCATCCCCAGCCCTTCCGGCACGGCTGTCTGTGGCTCCGAGGTGCCCGGAAGCTTCCGGTTCTCCAGGCCGGGGTCGGAGGCAAGGTCAACCAGATCCCCAGGCCCAGCAGTAGCCTCTTCAAGTGCCCTGACCCCTGCGATGCCTAGCACCCCACCAGCACAGGGAGGGCAGCAGTGGCTCCCCCGCCCATGGCCCCTTGGGCCCTCAGCGACGCCCCCCGTGCCCAGGGCCCCAGTGGGGAGTTGGATGTGCCGCGGGAAACCGCCGACCTGCTCAAAGGGAACAGTCTTGTTGAAACCCACAAAGGAAGCCGGGAGGTGTGGGGACTGGGGCTGGCTGCGTCCCCAGGTCTCCCTTGTTGGAGGAAAGGACTGGGGTTGAGGCTCACGGAGAGGGCAGCAGCGCCATGGCCTCGCGAGCCAGCAGGGATCCCGTCGGGCTGGGAGCAGAGCGGCTCTCTGATGCCTGGGCCCCGTCCTGCCCAGCGAGCCACAAAGGGCGCGTGGTAGCCGGTGTCCCGACCGTGAGGCACGTGGCGAGACGGGTGCGGGGACACCAGGTGCGGTGCAGGGGCTGGCCAGGTGTCTGGTTCTGAGTCGGCAGGTGCTTTCTGCATGGGGAGCGCCAGCGGGCGCGGGGCCTCCGACCCGTGCCCACGAGCCCTCCGGGTCCCTCTGCTCGAGGCCGGTCGGTAGGCTCAGCCCACTGCCCCCCCCCCCCCCAACATGGCCTCAGCTGACCGGCGTGCGGGGGACACACCGCGCAGCCCCACGGTCACTTCCCACCCGCAGCTCGCCGGAAGCAAACGGCACTCCAGTCATTACCGAACAGAAGGGTGGTTCTCGCTCACCTTCACAGCAAGGAAAGGTCGTCTGCGAAATGCAGGCCTTGGAGGCCTCCCTGGGCTTCGGGAGCGGGAGGCCCGCGCATCACAAGGGGCCCGTTGGCCACCGCACCCCCCTCTCCCACGGAGCTGCGCCAACGCACAGACCCACACAAGTCTGCAAACAGTCCTCGCCCCGCACCTGCCGTCTGCCCGGTGGAGCACCGGCCTGGGTGCCCTGGCTGGGATGCCGAGCTGCCCCGCGGGGGCACGGCCAGGCCCAGGGAGGCACCGAGTTTCTGCGGGGCTCCAGGCATGTGCATGGCTCCCAGGCAGGCTCCCACCCTCCCCCACGCGGGGCTGACCTGGCCCGTCTCGGAGGCGGGCGCGTAGGTTGGGGGGCAGGACGACAGCAGCTCTGCCGACGGGGGCCTCCACCAGACGAGCCGCCCGATGGTCCACCTGCCAGGCCGAGCCCACCAAGGTGGATGGCTCCTGTGCTTCCTCCTTGGGCCCACGCTACCCCCCCACCCGCCCCATGTCCCCCCGCTGCCTGGTCTGCCCCCCTAGCCCCGCTGGAGTCCTGCCCCCCCGACGGCCCCGTCCCATCACCTGGCCTGCGGCTTGTGGGCTGTCTGCCCCCTTCTCTGCTCAGTCCCTCCAGGGGGTCCCAGGAGACGCCTTCCACCCCTCCCCCCACGCTCCTCCTCCGGGGTCCTGGGCCGGGCCATGGTCACAGCAGCTCCGGCCACACAGTGGCTCAGGGACGTGCTGTCCCAGGGCCGCCCACAGCTGAGCCGCCGCTTGCACAGATGTGCCGTGGGGAACGGACCCGGCACAACCGGCCTTCCCGGTGCCTGACCTGCTGCTCTCCCCGTGCCCCGCTCTTCCCAACACCAGCTGGGCAGCAGCCATCCAGCGGACGATGGGAGAAGGTGCGCTCCCCGTCCCTGCCACCGCGGACCCCAAGGGAGGCCACACACGGAGCAGGACAAAGCATTCGTTCTCCTTGAAACACAGAGTGAGGATAAAGTCCGGACTGTCTGTGTTGTTTTCAGCTGGAAAAAAATTCTAGGGCGTAAGAAAGACACTGTTTCTAGAATTCCACTTTTCTAGAAAACAGATTTTATTAATAGTATTTGAAGGTACAAATGGGCAAAGAATAAATACTTCATCATCTCCCCGCCACACCGCGGTGACACCACGGGAGCTGAGCGCGGTTTGGGGCGGGTTTTCAAAGCTCGGGAAGAAAACACAGAAGCCGTCCCTGGGTCACCCGGGGAGTCTGTGCGAAGTTGGGGCTCCTGGTCAGAGGGGGTGGGTGGTGGCTACGCCTGAGGCCCAGAAGGGGTTTCCAGGCAGCAGCACGAGCCCTCCGGAGGCCAGAGTGACCGTCCTCCTCGCCTCCTCATCCCTCAGCCCACTGCGCCCACTGCGAGGCAGGGCCCGGGGTGTCCGACCCCCGACGCTGCCACACTCACGGCGGCCCGCCCGCAGCCCGTCAGCCAGCCACGGGTTCCTCTCTGTGTGGACCCGACAAAGCCCCAAAACCCTGCTGAGGAACCTTCCAGTGCCCAAGCCGAGGAGCAGAGAGCCCCTCACGGGCCAACACAGGCCTCAGGCCCAGGTCTGCAAAGTGGGGGTTCACCTTCCCGCCAACTCACAGGGCGCCTCCCGCGGGTCAAAGTGCAGGACGAGTGGGACCGCCAGGCTGAAACGCAGCAGGCCCGTGGGGATCCGGACGCCCTCCAGGAGACCGAGCCCTCGCACCTCCTCACGTCACGCCGGCCTGGCCAGCAGCGGAGCCCCAGGCAGCCCACGGTGGGCGAAACACCGACAACGGACGTGCGCCGTGGCTCACGAGGCTGTGAGCGGTGACCGTGACCCTGAAGTGATGGTGGGGCAGTCTTGCCTGCCGGCCGGGGCCAACACCACCCCAAGGCCACATGGGCGCGCAGAGGAAGACGAGGCCCCGTGTGCGGATGTCCCGGGCGCGGGGCCCGCGAGGAGCTGGCGGCTCAGTAGGCCACCCTCCAGTGCGTGGGCTGCTCGCACGCCTCCTCCCGGTCCCCGCAGAACCGGTTGTACGTCGTCCGCGGGTCAAGCCCGAGGATCTCTCTCTCCTCGTGGATCCGAAAAGAGAACGTAGAGACCGAGGTTCCGATGAAGAACCTGCCAAGGGAGCAGGGGTCACGAGAGCTGCTCCAAGGGGCCCAGCACCCACCGCAGCCCTGTGGCCAGGCCGCACACGCGGGGAGCAGTGGCCACGGGTCCCGCATGGGGAGGCTTGAGAACGCTGCCAGAGTCTGGCAGTCTGGGGCTTGGGGGCGGGGTGCTGAGAGCCAGGCTGAGACCTGGGGACAGAGAGGTCAGAGGAGAGGACCCCGGCCCCATAGCCTGCACGCACGGGCTCAGGGGCTCTGGGGGACCCCACGGTAGCGGAGAAACCAGTCCCCACACTCGAAGCGTGCTGGCCTCCTCCTGGGCCTGGTGGCCCCTCTCTCCTCTGGGGTGGCCCTGCCTCCCCCGACAATGACACACAGAGGGAGACCACAGCTGTACTCCGCGGGGACACGTGTGATGGGAGGCTGTGGGCGGGCCCAGGGGAGCAGGGTCCTGGGTGGGGTCCCTATGGGGGTGGCCGGGACCCAGTCTGATGGCGGTACCGGGGAGAACACTGCGGGTGGGGAGCACAGCCCTGAGATGGTGCTGGGTGTCAGCCCAGCCAATGTGGGCCAACCCCCACGGAGACGGGCGGACCATGGCGGGCCGACCGCGGGCAGAGGCACCTGGCGTGTGCGCAGATCCACTGGTCGATGATGGCCACGCCGCCGTCCCGGTACAGCTCCAGCTCCTCCCACGTGGGTTCGAACCTCACCATCTCGGGCAACAGCCGCCTCAGCTCCTCGTGCTCTGCAGAGCGACGGAGGGACGGTGACCGGGGCTCCGCGGGCTCCGCGGCTCAGGTCCGAGGCACGGGCATGGAACCCGGCGCTGCCTCCCGGCCACGCTGCGGGCTTGCAGGTGCACCTGGGCCCGCTGGGGACATGATGGGGGCCGGCAGAGGCGGAGCCGCGTACCCGTCCTGATGGCGTCCGTGGCCACGAACACCCTGTCCAGCTGGTGGGTCTTCATGAGGCTGCGAATCTTCTTCACGGCTCCATCCAGGCTGGGCACGTCCTCTCTGTGACCCCAGATGAAATCTTTTCTCCTCAGGTGAACCGCGAGGTATGGCCCCCCCAGCGCGGAGCCCAGCGTGACCTGGCAGAGGAGGACCGGGAGCACTGAGCCTCCAGGCCGCCGCTGGCCCTGGGGACACGGTGAGCTCCCTCCCAGCAGCGCCCGCCCACGGGCCCGTCTCCGGGACTCTTGGGGCCGCGAACTGGCTAATCACACAGACCCTTTACCCCAGCGCCATCAAGTAAACACAACTCCGGAAAAAACGTGCAAATTAGATGACAAAAACCACCTATTCCTGCATTTTCCCCAGAAATGCGACCCGAATGCCCTGTAACCGCCGTGAGATCCCGCCACTGCGCTGGAAGGTGCCCAGGGGACCAGTGCCCGGAGGCTCGCCGGGACGCCCGTGACACTGAAGTGTGGCGAACACGGCCCGCCTGGGACAGCAGCGTGTCACCGGCTGGGGTTATGTGCAGACCCAACCCTTCAGAAGGGACTTCTACGGACACAGACGACCCCGCGTCCGCCTGGGCAGCCGTCGCCTTCCCTCGCTCTCTGCGGCTCCTGCACCACCGGGCAGACCGCGCCGACGGTCCGCGGCCGCTTTCACTCCCAGAGTGGCGCCTCCAGCTTGCCCGGGGGAAACGGAGCCGAGCTGTCGCCCTGAGCTTGTGCGGGCACAAGGGGTCCCTCCCGAGAAGCGTCCGCGGCTGCGCAGAGACCGGCTCAGCGACCGTGTGCCTGGGCGGGCACCGGCGCGTCGTGAGCAGTGGGAGGCGCTACCTTCATCTTGGTCCAGTCCTCCTGGAAGGGGATCCTGTCGGCCTCGTCCGTGGAGTTCAGGTACTTGCTTCGGAACTCGTCCCCCACGGCCCGCAGGTGCTTGGCGAACACCATGCTCCGCCGGGTCTGCGCGCGCAGAGAGCGGCTGCTGAGCGCCCCGCCCGGGAGCCCCGCCCCGCCCCGGACCCCGCAGCCGCGGCCGCCACTGCGACAGGGACCCCGAGGAGGACGCCCCGGCACTCTCGGAGCTCGGACGCGCGCTGCTGACAGTCTGCTGGCGACAGCTCGGAGACCAGAACGATCCACCAGGACGGTCCCCACACGCAGGGACAGGCCCCCACTGAAGAGAGCCACTGTCCTCACCGCTAGCTCAGGGCCGCAGTGCCCGTGAGAGGCGTAGGCCCTGTGGGCGGTGATAACAAGGCCCCTCCGTGTTTCGGGAATGACCCACTCGGGAGGCCCCCAGGTCACATGTCCAGGGAGCAGGGATCTCTCCCGGGTCCTCCCGCCCAGCCGCCCACGGGAGCGCCACACCCCTCAGACACGGCAGACCCCCCCAAAGCACAGGCCAGCGGCCACGAGGAGGGAGCGTGAAGCCCGATTCCGCAGGCTCCTGCCCGACCCACGGCGCCAGGCACGCACCCCGGGACGCAGAGAGCCGGTCACCCACGGCAAGCGGCGGCGTGGGGCCGGAGCTCACAGCAGGCTGCGTTGCTTCCGGCGATCGGCTGCCACGAACAACAGCCCCACGGTGAGAGACGCCGACCAGCCGACCACGTGCGCCCCGGAGGCTGTGGCCCCTCCCCCCGCCGCACCCCCGCCCACACGGGTCAGCCAGCGCCCCCGTCTCAGACGTTCAGAGGTGCGCCCAGGGGCGCCTGGGTGGCTCAGTGGGTTAAGCCGCTGCCTTCGGCTCAGGTCATGATCTCAGGATCCTGGGATCGAGTCCCGCATCGGGCTCTCTGCTCAGCAGGGAGCCTGCTTCCCCCTCTTTCCCTGCCTGCGTCTCTGTCTACTTGTGATCTCTGTCAAATAAAATCTTAAAAAAAAAAAAAAAAAAAAAAAAAAAAAAGAGGTGCGCCTAGCCGTGCGGCGGGGACCGCGGGGCACTCACGTTCCAGTACTCCTTCCCCCCGTAGTGGTCGTGCAGGAGGTTCTCGGCTCTGTCCAGCATCACTGACCTGTTTTCCAACGACACAGAGCGTCTAACTGCCCGTGCGGCTGCTATCGGCTGCCCCAGGTGCGCCGGGAACAGAGCTGAGTGCCTCCGCGGCGCACGGTGCTGGGACCCCTCGGGGAGGAGGCTCTGCACACACTGGGCGGGGGGGGGGGGCTGCAAGTGCTCAGCGTCCGGGGACCGGGGTCGACCTCTCCTGTCCCAGCCACTGAACTGGGATCAGCAAGACCCCGGGGCGACCCACACAAGACACAAAACAGATAAAACGAGGCGAACGAGTAAGACGGCCCCAGCAGGCTACGGAGCCAGACCGCGCCAGAGGGGCTCCCAGCAGGAGCACAGCCGCGGTTCTCTAGAAGGTCTGTGACTCTGTAGACTCAAGCCCAAGGGCAAAACCACACAGGAGGACGCCTGCATCCCATCTGCACGCAGCCGCCCGAGTGAACCCAGCCTGTCTGTGCTGCTCGAGGCGCAGGCTCACCCCTCCTTCGAGAGCACTCAACTGCTCCCCTGCAGAGCGAGGCCCCATCAGGCCCCGTCCACGGCGACCAAACAGCCCGAAGCACCAGAACGGGCAGAGGGGACACACCACCAGGGGCCATGTCCACTCAGACCTGGAGGATGCGGGAGCATGAGTCTGGGGGAGGCATATGGCCTCCTACTCTGCCCTCGTCCCCATGTCCCGAGTGGGACAGGGTGCCAGGGAGGGGACGGCGTGGGCAGGAGGCTGCAGCCATCCCTCTGACCACTCCGAAGTCCAACTCCGAGGAGGCTGAGAGACCCACCTGCAGAGGTGAGCACAGGTGGGACCCGGGGTGATGCAGCCGGGGATGGTGTCAGCCACCCGGGCAATCGCCGGGTCCGCTGAATGAGGAAGGTCAGATCGCTGCTCCCTTCCAGTCTGGCCTGAGCCCTCACTGCCCCCTGCCCCCAGGACTCCACACCTGCCCACCGCCCCCTCAGACAGGGCCCCGTGCTATCCCGGGGTGACTCAGACTCCCCCGACCACAAGTAGCAGAACGAGAACCCGGCCGGTAAGTTCCCGCCCAGCATGACGGGACGGCCCCATGAGAAGCTGCCCTCGCTGCATGGACCCAAGCGTGGGGACAGTCCCAAACCCAGCTCTCCCCAGGGACACGTGTGGCCTCCTCCTCCCTCCCAGCCCCGCCTCACTGTGGCCGGAGTATGGGGTGGGGACGAGGTTTACCTCTCCCGTGCCCGCCACACAGGCCACAGCCAGGAGGGCTCCCGACGCCAGCAGGACGACGCACGCGCACACACAGGCACACGCACACAGCCTCGCCGGCCGGTCACCGAGCGGAGCCGGCGCTCACCTGGCCGACGTGTTCTCCAGCAGCACGGGGGCCATGATGGAAGCCGATCCCTGGACGGACAGACACGAGACGTTTAGCGCTCTCGTTTCTTCATAGCCCCAAAACCATCCCCTGGAAAACAAGAGCCCAGCCCCTCCGTCGGCCTGTGCCCAGCCGCGTGACGCCTAATCCCGGATGCGCACGCGGACGGCTTCACCCCGACACGCCAGCCCCGCTCTCGGGGACGAGCGACCGCTCGGGACTCCAGCCGGGGACACTCTCCTGAGATCCTGTGAAGAAACCACAACTCCCATCCCATTCCAGGGGGCCGAGGGGCCGCTCGCGGAACTCCGGCCGGCAGAGCGCACAGACGGGCGGGAATGGGACACAAACGGGCCTCTTGGCCAGAGCCTGGGCAGTCACGGCCCCAAAACAGCCACGCCCCATCAACAACCTCCCGGAGCACGGAGTTTCGAGCGCCCAGCCATTCTGATGCTTTCTCCACGGGTGCTGCTTGGGGGGCAGCCCGCCGCGGGCAGGTCCTGATGGCAAATGGATCCGGGCGACCTGACCGCCACGGCCACGACCACGAGCCTCAAATGCACCGTGGCTGTTGCTGCGAGGCCCACGCTCCCACCCCCCGCCCCGGCCGCACCTGTAGTACTCGTGCTTGTCTGGCGAGTACAGCAGCGGGTCGAGGCACGGCCGCTCGTCCACCTTCTCTTCCCAGGTCCCCTCCTTCCACCCCTCCGCGTAGCCCTGCAGGACGTACACCTGGTCGATGAAGGGCCCGCCGGACTCTGGAAGAGACCAAGGACAACCGCGTGACGAAAACCAGAAATGGACGCGCGGCATGAGAACCACCACTTCTTTTAATGCCCCCCTCCTTCCCGCGGATCGCGGGGAGCTCACGGAGGCAGACGCGGGACACAAGCAGCATCAGGGCACAAGGTCCCAAAAGGCAGAGAGGCGCTGCCTGGGGCGGCGGAGCTCACCGGGCCCTGCTGCTCCCAGGGCCTCCTCACCTGTCCCCTCTTCCCGCCACCGGGCTTGCCCTCGCCAACCTGCACTCCCCGGTCCTCACAACAGCCACGGGCCCCACACGCGCTGTCCCCCAGGCTGCCTTGCCAGCACATGCTCCCCTCCCTGCAGGGACCAGCCTCGTGGGGACTGCTCCCTTCAGGGCTGACCCTGACCCCTCAGAAGGTCATTTAAACCTCACCTCCCAGGACACCTGCCCAGCCATAGCCTCCCACCCCCACAGCCCGTTGCCCTTCCCACTCTCATTTTCTCCGAGCCACTCCTCACCATCCGGGTCCTCCTCCCGGTCACTTGGCTTCCACCTCCCCGCTCCCCACAGGAATCCCAGGAAAGCAGGAGTCTGCATCCGTCCTGCCACGGCGCGGCCCCCGCCCCCGCACCTGCCGGCCACACACTCAGTGTTCATGAAGATGGGTGAGCGGAGCCCGGCCACAAGACAGCCGCCCCGAGTGCAAGTCTGGTGTCTCCTCCACCCTCCCCCTCGCTCGGGGGCTGCACCGCGGGTGGGGTCTGGTCCTGGAGCTCCAGAGGCCCCTGTCGCAGGAAGGCCAAGAGGCCCGGTGCGCTATTGCACGTGTCCTGGCAGCCCGACCCAGGACAAACTCCCTTCCCTCCCCCTCTGTAGAGGGAGACAGCTGGGCAGGCGGAGGCCGAGCGGGTCCACCCATCCGCAGCACGTCCCCCAGGACGGCCGTCTTCTCTGCCCCTGCTGCTCTGGCCCCAGGCTTGAGGCTTCAGGAGCAGCATGGAGGGGACCGGGCGCCCCACCCCGCATACCCTGTGTCCCCCGCTGAGCACCACCTCACGTGGCTGAGGCTCACACTTGTCCCCGTATCTGCCTGTCAAGAAACCCCCAACCACAGCCCTGTGCGGAGGTGAAGGGCTGTTTCCCTGGGAGGCTCCAGGACCCGTGGCTCAGACGAGGCTGAGGCCGAGGCCCCCGGCGACAGCACCCGGCGTGGCCCACAGAAGGATGCGCTCCACATGTGCTTCTTACAAATCTCAGTTTGCTTCTTCCCCGTGAACGAAGGTTTCAGGAGGTCTGTATCGTCCCATGCCTGCAGCCGTCACGGACTGACCCTGCCACGGGAACGGCCCAAAGGGACGGGGACTAAGGTGCCGTGAGAGCAGGACCTGGAAGACGCAGACGCGGAGCGGCGGCCTGGGCTCCGCGGGTCCTCCCGTGGCAGGAGCTCTGCATCGAGTCGGCGCCCCCTCCTCCAGGCTGAGGGGCAGCAGAAGGGTGTCGCGGCCTTTTAAGTGCATGTCTTCTGAGAACACAACGCTGAGCTCTGCCCACCCGTGCTCTGAGCAGACCCCAACTTCGCTCTCTGAAAAGCGGAGACTGTGCAGGATTCAGTGGAACGAGACACACTACGATGAGAACCTCCGCCAGTAGCGGAGGGAAGTGCCGGGAGGTCAGCGCCCCCTGGGGCACGGACAGCCGTCCCTTGGGGACACGAGGCCGTCTCTGCACAGGAGCACGTGGGGCTGGGAGCACGCCTGGCCCCCGCACGGGCAGCTCCCCACCGCCACGGAGTGCCCTGCGCGGGCTCACCCGCTGCCCCAGGCTTCAGAGGCAGGGGCCAGGCGCTCGCACACTTCAGATCTGCGACCCTAGACCAATTCTGGACGGAGCAGGACGGCGGGGAGCTGTGTGAGACGGCAGCGGCAGCGGGGCCCCCACGCACACAAGGGTCAGCGCGCCCGGCCGCAGACAGCCGGCTGACGGCCCGCGACCACCGCCTCACCTGCAATGAACTGCTCGTACTCGATGACCGGGATGTTTCTGTTGAGACTCGGAAGGTCGAAGAAGTCAGACCAGGGAATGCGCACCTGGTGGATGTCCGGGCTCTGCCAGTGGTAGAGGCGGCCCCACGGGGGCAACACCAGCACCCACTCCTCGGTCTCCAGCAGCGTCTTCAGGAGGGAGGCCACGCGGATGTACACGTCCCTGCGCAGGTTGAAGCCCTCTGGGGGGTTGACGTCGTACAGGAGGTACCTGGGGGCGGCAGGAGAGCGGTGCTTGGGCAGTTCCCGGTGAGGAGGCGGCAGCGGCCAGTGCGCGGCTTCACAGCCCGCCACTCAGGAGCCGGCGAGGGGCCAGCAACCAACCACCCGCCCTGCCACCGGCAGAGTCCGGGCGACAAGAGCCCGAGGACTGGCCGCCGCGGGGTGCTCGTCCGGGTCTCCCGCCCGGCTCCAATCTCAGCGGTCACGCAGACCCCAGCCCTGTCTGCAGGATCCAGAGGGGGACCAGAGCCTCCGCGCGCGTCGGCTCACCCAGGACACCCGTGAAAGCCGCTGCGCGGACACGGGGACGCGTCTCAATGTCTAGCGAAGACCGTCGCCGGCAGTGCCCGCTCTGTCCTCCGCCCCACACCCGCGCCCGCACGCCGGCCCTGACACCGCGCGGCTCCCGGGCCCGCGCAGACCCCGCCGCGACCGAGGACGCTGGGACGTAACCCCCGCCCGGAGCCGCAGGGGGCCCCGCTGACCATTCCGGCCCGTCAGCGCGCGGCGGGGGCTGCTCGGGCCGAGCCCCGGACACTCCCGCGGGCAGCCGGGGCGGCCCCGCGCGGACACGCACAGGAGCTACGGGCCAGGCCCTGCGCCGGCCGCTCGACGCTGACACACAGCCGGCCCTTCCGGGGCCTCCGGGACGCCGCAGCTGCCCCCGCCGAGCCCGGCTCCCGGCGCAGGCCCGAAGGCCGGCGGGGGTGCGGTGCGGCGCTGACGGGGTGCGGGTGCAGGGGTGCAGGGATGCGGGGGTGCGGCGCTGACGGGGTGCGGGGGAGCGGGGGTGCGCGCGGTGGAGCCCGCCCCGCCCCCGCGGGCCCGCCCCCGGCGCGGACACGCTTTTACCGTCTGCGGGACGCCGCCCCCGACAGGATGTCGGCCGCCGACTGGCCGGGCCAGAACTCCTCGCCCGACCCCGAGGCCGGCGGCCAGGACGCCGCTTCCAGCAGCACCACGAAGACGACGCCGAGCGCCGCCATGGCCAAAGGCGGCCACGCACTTCCGGCGGCCGCGCCCCGCCCCGGAAGCGCCCCCCGCCCGCCCTCCGCCGCGCGTCTCTTGAAGCCACGGCAACGCCACGCGTGCGTCTTGCGTCATTCCGAGGCTGAGCGTCTTCCGGAGCGGAAGTCTCTCTCGGGCGGCGCGGGACGCAGGCCGGGCAGGTGCCGGGCCTGTGGTGCTGGGGGTCTAGGGGCGGGGCCCCGCGTCTGTGGGCGGAGCCAGAGGGCCGGGGCGGGGCTGGGATGTGGGCGGAGCCAGGCAGGGCGGGGCCGACCTGGAGCGGGGGCGGGGCCGCGCGGGGCCGAGCGCAGGCCGAGGAGGGCCCTGGCAGGTGTGCGCGCGGCGCCGGTCTCGGCCTCCACGGGCGGCCCGCGGGGTTCGGGGCGGGCAAGCCGCAGGGCTGACCCGAGGCCCGCACAGCTGGCCAGGTGCGGCCCACGCACCGCGGACCCGCCCGGCGACCCGCCGAGCCGTTTCCGGGGTGACGAGGTGTCTCCCGCTGGGAGAGGGGTTCTCACTGTGGAAGACCGCGGTGCGAGGGCGGCAGAGCGGCCCCTCCGTGTCGACAGGCTCAGGACGCCGGAGCGGCTGGGGTGGAAGCTGCATCTGAGGAGCCGGACCTTGGGGTCAGCAGGCCAGCGGCTCCCGCGCCCCGTCCCTGTGCAGCCCAGGTTTGCACCCACTGCGCGTGGGGCTGCGCGGCGGCGGCGGCGGCGGCAGGGGTCCCGCAGGAAGCTCAGGGCGGTGCGGGGAGGCCTTGCTTCCCGGCCCCTCGCGGCCACCCCGGCACCGTCCTCCCCTCCCCCCAGCAGCTCCCCGGGGACACTGTCTCTCTTAGAGGCGCTTAACTCCGCGTGGCTCCTGCCCGAGGGGGACCCTTTGGGTGACCGGAGCCTTCCTAGCTCCTGGCATGAAGTGCACCCTGGGTCCCGGGCCGGGGGAGGGCGGCCTCAGCCTGTGCCCAGCAGTGTAGGGACCGCAGGGGCAGGGGCAGCAAGGGGGGACAGAGTGGTGGAGACGTCCTTGGAACCGTGGTCTCCGGGCTTCTCCTCGCCTGCCCTGAGCGTTTTTACTGTTGAAGCCACGTGGAGTCGAGCGTAGAACAGGTGTTTGCGGAGCGCCCTCCGGGTTCTCTGCTCCAGGAGGGCCAGCAGCACGTACCCTCCGTCCCCCGGACCTGCCCTTCAGCCCTCGTCCCTGGGGCTGGATTCTTGTTCTTCTCTGTCTCAGTAAAGCCGTCCCCAGACTATTCCCAGCAGTGTCTGTCCTGACCTTTCAGTCGCAGAACAGAAAGGACAGAAGTGGGGGCCTGTGTGCTGCCCCAACAACCCTGGCGCCTCCCACCACGCGGACTGCGCCCAGCCTGTCCCCCTGGTGTTGCCTCTACTATTTTAGAGTAAATTACTTTTTTTGGCAATGACATCAACTTGTTCCACTTGAAATATTTCTGTATGTATCTCTGAAAAGTAGGACATTTTCTCACAGCCACGATATCATTAATTCACAAAAAAATGTGCTGCTTACGCTATAACATCAAATGCGCTGTCCCTTGCACGAGCCCTCGCGGTTTCAGAACACCCTTCATCATGACAGGTTTGCTCAGATCAGGACCCCCCTGGGTTCTCCAGAGAAACACTGGTGGATCTGTGTGAGGAGATGGGGTACAGGGATGGGCTCAGTGAGCTGTGCAGGCCTGAGGCCCCAGGATCTCTGTCGGCAAGCGGGGGGCCCAGGGAGGCGGGTGGTGTTGGTCAGTCCAAGTCCAAAGGCCCGAGAACTGGGGGCTCCATTGTCTGAGCGCAGGACGAGACGGATGTCCCAGCTCAAGAAGGGAGAGAGAATTCACCCTTTCTTCCTCCTTTTTGTTCCACCCGGGCCCTCAGAGGGTTGGGGGAAGTCCACCCTTCTGGGGAAGGGGATCTTTGGTCTGTCCACCAATTCAAACGCTAATGTCTTCCGGAAGCTTCCTCAGGGGCACACCCACAGATGGATGTTTTCCCAGCGCTCTGGAGGGACTTAGCTGGGACAAGCTGACGCAGAAAATTCATCACCACAGGCTCCTTGTCTGAACCCGCCACCTGGACACCAGGCAGATCCCCCGCCTTCCCTTTCCCTCCCTTCCTCTCCTCTTCTCTCTTCTCCTCCACCCTCCCCTTCCCCTCCTCCCTGTCCCCCTCCTCCTTCCCCTTTCCTCTCCCTTCCGCCTCTGCTGTTTAACCTCTGGATTACAAGAATGACCCAGGAGAGGTTTGTGATTCTTTCTCAGAAAAAAGAAATCAGTAAGAAAAATAACCAAATTCCTTCTTCCCCTGCACAACGGGAGTCATACTTGAGGTTTCCTGCCTCAGTGTGAAGCCAGAGCCACTCACACGGTCCCCTCCTCCCCCCACTACAGCATCTGCCTGAAGGGACTTTGCCACAAGAGGGCAAGAGAGTCCTTTGACAGCAGGGATGGAAGCCCTGGGCAGAGGGAAGGGGCTGGGGAAGGGGCTGACCTGGAGCACACAGGGCCAGGCCCCCTTTCTTCTGCCCCCAAGAGCGGGGAGCTGCTCCCACCCAAGGTCCCCCCAAGGCTGAGCCGCAGGAGCCACCCCTGAGGGGGAGATGGACAGGGAAGCCCTTTGGCCTGGGGTCCAGCAGGTGTGCTGTGCGAGTCCCGGGGTCTCAGGAGATCCCAGCCCTGAGGTGGCCGGGAGGGCAGGCGGCTCTGAAGAAGAACCTAGAGATTATTCCGGAAGCTGGGCTTCCAGGAGGAGGTCCTGCCAGAGCCAGGGAAGGAGTCGGGGGAAGGGGCAGCTTTAGGGCCACCTGGCCCCACCTTGGGTCCGCAGAAACAACCCCAGGGTGGGCAGGGAGGGGGTCGGGCCACGGGGGCTGCAGGAGGTAACTCACTGCGGCCGAGACCCCTCCAGATCCTTCACCTGGAGAGGTTGGCAGCAGACGCGGCGGGGCTGGAGAGACAGTTGGTGGAAGTGGGTGTGGGTGTGGACGGGGCCAAGAAACACACTGAGGCTGGGGGGCACACACACCCCAGTTCACACTGTTTTCACACCATGGACGCTCTGCTTTTCAGTGTTCAGAGTGAGTTACCAGGACCCGTGAGCAAGAAGTTTCTGGACGGTGCGGAGCTCCCTGTGTCCTTGCCTGTCACAATGTCCCGCCGCAGAGCCCTGCCTCTGTCCCCAGAAATGCATAGCAGAGCTGACTGCCAGGTGAGTCACCTCTGGTAAGAAGCAAGGGACTTCCAGTTAGGCCAGGAGCCACGAGAGCTTTTTAACAGGAGCCTCTGGGGCCTGCCTGCTAGGACTGCTCTCGAGGGACAGCCCCAGTCCTCTGGGGACCCAGGCCACCAAGTGACCAAGACGTGAAGGCATGCCGATTCCTGTGGTCAGCACGTGGGTCTGGCTTCCCTACGGGACCTGCCCACAGTGGGACCCACCATCATCTCTGGTGGTGGTGGACCAGCACCTGCAGAAGGGCCAGTCCGGGGGAGTCCCAGGGCTCCGCAGTGAAAGTGCTGCTCAGTGCTCCTCCGGCCCTGCAACCATGCAGGCCACCTCCCCCCGAGGCAGAACCACAGCCTTTCCCCGGACTCATGTCCTGCTGCCTGGGAGACATCCCTTCTGCCTCACATGGGGAAAGCCACCAATCTCAGAACTAGGTCATGGGGGTGGGGAAGGCCTGTGGTGGGGGCCGCTCGCAGGGATGCTGGCTCGGGGTGGCGGGGAGGACGCCGCCTGGCAGGTCCCCGGGGCTGGGTCCTGAGGCTGGCCTGTGTGTGGGGCGCAGGGCTTCTCCCCTCTCCGGGCAACGAGGGGAAGCTAGACTCCCGGTGAAAAGTCAGTCCCCACATGGCCGGTCCACAGTTCAGGAAAACAGCTTGGCTTGCCCCAAGGCAGGTAACTCAGAAAGTCCTTTACAGATGCCCTGGGTCCCTCCTTTGTGGCTCAGGGTACTCCTGAGCCTGCGTGTGCCTTCTGGGGTGGGCTTCCTGCTGGGGCTGAGCCTGGGAGCCGCCGGGTCCCCGGAGACTGTGGGAAGATCCGCGAGTGTGCGCGGGGGCGGGGTGGGGATCAGGCCACGGGTGGGGGCCAGGACTGTGGGAATGGCCCAGAGCCTTTCTGGAATCAAAACACTAGCAAATGTCAAAACGTGCGTAATTTGTTTTACCGATACAGGCTGCTTACTTGTCTCTGGACGGCCTGTGCCAAGGACGCGTCTTGGCCCTTCTCAGAGGATCGCGTCAACGGAAACACACACAGATGGTGGGGGTCTGGGGGCTCGTGACGAAGGGCAGAACAGGAATTCGTGCAGGCCGCAGGGAGACCCCACCCACGGAGCCCCGGGGGGATGGCTCCACGTGACCCCTGCTCTCTCGGTTTGGGGCTCTGGATCCGGCCACGGTTGTGAATTCTTCCAGACCTGCCGAGGGCGGACATGGGGGCCGCGGTCAGATCCCGCCTGTGAGAACCGGGAGAGGCCGGGTGTCATTTATCCCGCGCTCGGGCGGCCTAATGCACTGTAGCTGGGGGGCCCGCCGCCCCAGCACCCAGGTGGCCACAGACTCGGGCTCGACCCCGCTGCAGTGCCCGTCACTGCTGTCACAGGCCTCCCTCTGCCCAGAGGCTGTGGCTGATGCTGTCCTCTGCCACCCCGTGACCACCCGAAACCTCCGGCTCCTCCCCTCCTGTGGGCTTCCCTTCTCGCCAGGGATGTCTCCACTCCCCAGCCTCTTCTCTGCCCCTTTTAGAAGGTCCAGGCTCCTTTTGCTCAACAAGGTGGTAGCAGACGCACATCAAGGTGGGGGCGGGTCACGCATCCCTGGGGTCGGTGGAAGGCAGAGCAGGCGAGCGGACAGAGGCCAGTGGGCTGTGAGGTTGTCCTTATCAGAGGCACAGCCGAGGGACGCAGCGTCTTTACTGGGCAAGGGACCCCGTCCTTGCTGGCATGAAACGCTGCCATCGTCATCTGTTAAACACTCTCTCTGTCTCTGGCCTTTGGGTCCTGACCCGCGGACCTACCCGTCAGTTTCGGCCCGGGGCACAGTTCACTCATCAGGACAGCGCAGTAGCCAGGCCCTTCCGTGCGCCCCTTCAAACACGCCTGCCGGCTGTTTGCACATTTTCTCTTCCCCGTGACATCAGAAGCAGTGACGGCACCCATCCCACTGGGAATCTTACTGGGACTGCGCCAAGAGTATGGGCACAGTCGGGAACATTGCCACTGACGTGACACGGAGTTGCTAAGGAATGGGTCTCTCGACTTATTTAGAACTTCGGGCGAAGTTTCCTAGTTTTCTTCTACGTCAGGTCTTCTCGTCCGTGGCTCATTCCTGGGCTTTATTGCCAGCGCAAATGGCGTGATTTTCCCCATAAATGTTATATATTGTTTTAATAAATTTTATTACTTTTCTACACTGACCTTAAAATTGGCCACTTGTAATTCTTACCATTTGCCATTGATTTGCCAGTTGGGGTTTTCCTAGTCAAGCAGTCGCAGGAGTGTGCGATTAATTGTAGCTTATCTCTGCCCTTAGTGTTTGTAATCAGGTATATTTCCTCGTGTCACTACCCTTGTTAGGGGTCAGATATAAAATCAGGCATCTTCCTGTTGTTTTCCCTGTTAAGGTTGCATTTATGCGTTTAGCTCAGTGATAGGACGCGAGAGAGCACGCACGCGCGAGGGGAGGAAGAGGGAGAAGGACCGGCAGGCTCCCCGCCGGGAACGGAGCCGGACACGGGGCTTGATCCTGTGACCCTGAGATCACAAGCTGAGCCGAAATCAGCAGTCGCAGCCCCCGAGGCTCCCGTCTCTTGTTCCCGACTGTAACGAGAAGGGTTCTGATGCGGGGTCTGCAAACTCTGGCCCGGGGGTCAGATCCAGTCCACGTGGCCCCTTTTCCTAACTAACGTTCTACTGGCAGGCGGCCGCTCCTGCCAGTAAATACAGCGTAATGGCGGCATTCTTGCGGCGCGGTGGCCTCGAGTGGGCGGGAAGAGGCCAGCTGGCTTGAGAACCCTGAAAGCTTTGCTCTGACCTTTCATGCAAGTTTGCCGACCCCCACTCTAGCATTAGCTCAACGTGTGTCAGGGCTGGGGACTCTCCCCACTCTTGTTTGCTCCCTAAAGATCTCATGGCTGCATGTGTCGAAATTCAGGATTGGAAACCCAGTTTTCCTACACGCTCTTTGGAAAAAAAGCGTGACTGTCTGTCTGTCTTTTGAGATGGCGAGAGCTTTGCCTCTTTAATCTCTTAACGTAACGCGTCGTAGGGACGGATTTTGTGATGTTGAGTCCTGTTACGTTCCCAGGATGGACGGCACTTGCTCCTGCTGGCTTCTGTGCTGTTTGTTGGTGCTTTTATTAGGGTTCATGCCCTACTGCAAGTCGTGTGTCCCTGATACAGATAATGTGTGTCGTAGCAGCGTGTGCGTGTGGGAGTGTGTGTGTGTGTGTGTGTGTGTGAGTGTGAGTGTGATCCCCACCAGTTGGTTTTCCACTAACTGTACGGATGATGCTTCGTCTTCTGGGCTTGGGAGCGAGTAACTCTTGGTAACAACTGAAACGTGTCCAGTTCTTCCTATGCAAACAGCTGTATCCATTTCCTGTGAGTCACGTCTCTAATCTACAAGCACAGCCTGTGCATTGGGTACTGTTTCCACGTTCGCTTGATGGATGAGGAAACTGAGGCTCCCGGCGTGTGCGTGGCCCGCCCAAGGCCACACGCCGCTGGCGAGCAGTGCAGGCGGGCAAACCCCGGCCGCGGTCCTGCCTTCCCACTTGCGGAGATTCCTTAGAGATTGTGGATTCGGTGTGAAGCTTCCTGCGCCTGGAGCCTCTTCACGGTTAAACCTTCGGCTGTTTTTTCCTGCTCCCGGGCTATTGGACTAATTAGATTTCCTGTTTCTACCCGAGTTGCTTTGTACTTGAAAAATGTATTTCCCGAGAAAATCATCCATGGAATCTAGCTTTTGAAATGTATTGCTAGGAACTGGAACACGATCATTTCACGAGATCCCGCCTTCTCTTTCCTCCTCTCTCCCTTTGTTCTGGGGTTAGCGTGGGCCGCCTGTGTGGCCCTCATCCCGGGGCGGCGGGGCGGACGCGGCCCTGTGCTGGGATCTGCCCAGATCTTATTTCCACGCAGGTGATCGAGAACATGTCGGACGGCCCAGAATATCATGGGCACAGACGACACAGATGCGTTTTCGAAAATAACCCATCCACAGCTCCCGGACACGTCCCCTTCTCTCGAGTTTCGTTGATGGATAGAACGGGCTGGGGAAGGTGTTTGTCAGTGGAGGCACATCACAAACTTTCATCCCAACACCAGCTCCAAATCTGGGAACGCGGAGTTCGGTGGCTGGTCAGCAAGGGCTCCAGGGCCGGCAGTGCGGCCAGTGGTCAGCGGCCGGAGTGCCTGGCGCTAGCGCGGTTTGCAGCCCCGAGCCGGGGGCCGATTCTTGCGGGGAGGATACGGGGCTTCCGGGAGGAGCTGCAGGCACCATGGGGGGGGCGGGTAATCCGCGGGCTTCCCCGTGGGAACCTTCTACACGGCAGAGTCCTGTCCCAGCAAGTATTTCCAAAGGGGCTTAGAATGGAGCCCCAAATACCACCCGAGGCCATGGATGGGATGCTGGGGGCTTCACAGTTGATGGCAGTGGCGTCAGATGTGGACCATCGAGTACACACCGAGTACAGCCCACACGTGCAGAGTCCTGCCCCGTGCCCAGCTGGCCACGCGTGGCGGCTCTTCCCAGCCTCTTCTGACACCTTGGAGGAGGGCACCCGCCTCCTCGTGCGGGGGCTCCTTGGGCGTCAACCACAGGAGGGCTGCTGGGTCTCAGAGCAAACAGCCGGTGTGGGGGCGACAAAGGAAGTCTGGGTCCCCGATGCTCTCGCCGTCAGCACCTCTGTCTGTCTCTCCCCTCCCTCAGTCTCTGTTCCCGGCACCCACCCCCGGTCCAGGGCCTCGCGCACGGGCTGCTGAGAGAGGTGCACGTTTGCTGGTTATCAGACGTTTCCCGGGATCAAGGTCTGGAGCCCGGACTCCTCGGAGGTCTCGGTCCAGGCTGCATATAACACTGTTGGCACCCACTGACCTTCCCGGGCCCCACAGCCTCTCGGAATGAGCACAGACTGGGTCTGGGAGAGAGTTCCCACAGCTGGCCAGTCCCTCAACTCCCTGGAGCCGTTTGCGAACAGTCCCACGAAGCCTGCCGGGCTGGAATGTCCACCATCTAGTGGGGCCGCGCCTGCAAACCGCAGCTTCCTATGTCCAACTCACGGAGTGGGAAAGCTGGAGCCTGAGAACCTCAGAAAACCCCTCTGAAAGCTCGCAGGGACTTTGCGGGCAGCTGGGGGATGGTCAGTGCCCTGGGAACTTTCTCCGGCCTGGAACACGCCCCACCCCCAGCATCTAACCTCCCCCTCTGTCAGGCCCGGTCCCTCCGGCCACTGCCCTCACCTCCTCCCCGTCTTGCAGCTGAAGCCCCACCGAGAATCTCTGGACAGCTGGCAAGGATGGCGCCTCCACCCTGTCCCAGACACCCTGACACCCCTGCCTTGGGTCCCACATTTGCTGGCCTCCCTTGGCCCCACCAGCTCACACGCTCTCCGGGGCTTCTCACCTTGAGCCTAGAGATCAGCAACAAGGCACTCCGCCCACTCCCCTCCCCTCCTCCACAGCCTGGCCCTGACCATCCTCTCTGCTCACCAGCCTCGCTCCCAGCCCCAACGCCCCTGCCCCGGACGGTCAGCAGCCACGTCCGTGTCTGAAATCTCCCGCGAGTTCACCCACTGCAAACGTGCTTGTTTCTGCCATTTTATTTGACTTGGGGGAGGGGCTCCTTCCTCCCCACAGCAATCTGGGACCCACGGGGCTCAGCCCCGGCCCTGGGCCCACTGCGCTCGCCTGCCGCCCGGGCTCCCCACACCCAGCCTCCCAGACCCCAGCATCTGCATCATCAGGGCAAACGCTGACGTAACGTGTGGCTTTCCCTGGGTCCTGGGAGGCTCAGCTCCCACTGTGACCATGAGCCAGAGATGAGGTTCAGTCCTGACCCACCTCTCTGCGCAGCTCTGGGCCAGTTGTACCCCTTCTCTGGGAAGAGTTTCCTCTCCCTGATGCCAGGGGTTGGACCAAGCCGGCCAGCCCCAGCCTGTAGCTGGAGATGGGGTTGGTAGGACGGCGCCCTGCTCCCTGTCTGCCTGTGGGCCTGGGGGATGTGGCTGCCCCAGCACGGGGGACAGTCTCTATCTACTCTTCTCTGGGACCTGCTGGTCCCAAGTGGCCTTTACGCCGTCAGGATACCGCATGAGTGCTGCCTGGTACTGGTACCAACCCTCGGAGTCATGGGGTCAGCCCAGCACCCGGGGGGCCATGGTGCTTGCTCGGCTCTCTCAGCGGCCCCCAGAGCTGTGACCCCGCGTGGCTGGGCAGCTCAGACTTCCCAGGAAGGCACAGCCTGGCAGCGCCCGGCTCCCTGTTTCGGCCACTGGAGGTCCCTGTGCCACCTGGGGCCAAGGAGACGTGTGCTGGGCGTGCAGATGCGGCAGGACCCCAGAGGGGAGGGCGGGGAGAGGTGGGGAGCTGGGATTTCCCCAGGAAGGCTAATGGAGCTAGCAGCTGTCACAATATTTACCCAGAGATGCTGGAGTTTTAAAGTCCGTGCCCACGACAGGATGGTCTGAGAAAGTGCTTCTAGGTGCTTTTATCCCAAATCTGAGCCACAGCAGCCGGCCTCCCCCTCAAAGGAAGTGGCTGAGCCTTGGCCAGGAAACTGTGTCCCTGAGCCTCGCCCTGTGCTGTGATGTGACCCTGGGGACTGTCCCCAAATGCTGGCCTCACACCCTGGAGCGGACAAGCCTCTCTGGCTGGTCTCGAGGGAAATAGTTATCACCCTGATCAGAGACAGACAGACAGACAGGGCCTGCCTGGCCAGAGCCAGATGTATCCTCTGCCGTCCAGAGGTGGGTGGAGAATCCATCAGCATCTGCGGCACGGGGTCTGGAGGCTAAATGGTTTTTCCTGACATTCCCTGATCCCAAAGTGTCCCCCAAAGCAGCTCATGTCCCTGGGACTGGCCAGCAGACGTGGGGGAGGCAGGCGGCTGTCTGCGCAGCGCCCCATGGCCAGCCGCAGGCCGGCTCCCAGGAACAGGAGCTCCCAGGAACAGGCCCGGAGGGGGGGCCGGGCCCAGCCTGACCCACGAGTGGCTGCTGGCACCATGGGCAGTGGGCGCGGAGCACCGGGCACGCCCCAGAGCTGCACGTCCAGGCGTGACTCTGACTCTGTGCTGGTCGCCATGATGGGGGATCCCAGTGCAGCTCATCCCCTGCATGGGAGGAGGCGGGTGCCTCCCTGTGCTGTTCTCGGGGCGCGGGCGCGAAGTCCCAGGGCACCCCCACAGACGCTGGCATTAGGGGCGCACGGAGGTCCCATGTCGGCGTCCAGCCTGCGAGGCCGCATCTCAGGGGCTTCCTTCCTCCGTGTCTCTGGCTTCCCTGAGCTCCTGAGAAGATCTGCCCATTGTCCAGCACCGGGGAGGCTGCCGCAGCCAGGGAGCCGTGGGGGGCTGTGCCCGTCGACGTGGCGTGTCGCCCCAGAGCCCCCCAGCCCAGCTGAGACGCACGGCAGGGCAGACGGGGGTGGGGGGCCTGGGAGCGGGCCGGTGCAGGCCGGGCGGTGCTGAAGGACAGCACGGCCGGCAGACACACTCGGACGATCCCGGGTCATCCCTAGGTCTAGAAGGTCCTGGGCTGAGCTGCGTGCCGAGGGCACGTGTGGAAACCCTGACTCCTGCACTGAACGCCGTGGCTATATTTGGAAACACGGTCCTTACAGAGGTGACTGCATCCGATGAGAGCACAGACGTGAGCCGTGCCCCAGCCTGCTGGTGTCCATGTCAGAAGGGGAGACCAGGATGCAGACGGGCACAGAGGGGTCCCTTGGGGAGGAGAGGACCTCGGTGGCCTTCGTCAGCACCGCCGGGTGGGCTGTCCGGCTGTCTGGATATGCTGCTGTTTGAGTCACTGGTCTGGGGCTCTGTTTCGGCCGCCCACGCTGACCAGCACGGATGTCAAAGCTGGTTTTGCTAAGTGTTAACCTTGACCCTCAGCCACTGTGCCTTCAGCCAAAACAGGCACGAGCTGTGCAGCCACATCGCAGGGGCTCCTGGGCACCCGTCCTGCCACGGGGCCCACCAGGGGCCATGCCAAGCACTGGGCTCTCGCCTCAGTTTCCCTCCGAAGCCACCTCCGGTGGGCAGGCCGGGGAGGGTGATGTGTACTCACTCATTTCGTCATCTGAGCCTCGTCCCAAACACCGTGGGTGGGAAACCGAGGCAGGCAGGGGCGGTAGGTCCTCCAACGGGTAAAGCCAGTCCGGTGATCTGGCTCTCCTTAGCCAGAGGTGCTGGTAAACGTTTGTCGAAATAAGGCCTAAGTAAATACACGTGTCACCAGGTCACGGCCTGGGTGGTGGAAGCCGAGGGTCTGCAGCGTTGGTTACCAGGCGCGTGAGCCGTCCTCGCGGCCTCTCCTGTGGGGGCGGGGCTTGTGGGGAGTGGCCCCTGCTCCCCTCCGCCAGCCCCCCCAGCAGGCGCCCCACAGCCACCCTCCGTGACGTGTTTCTGATGGCTGGGCGTCACCGAGTCCCATGTGGTCCAGGACCTTTCCTTGTGGCCAGACCTTCCCCGGGGCCCACCTCACCGAGGAGGCCGGGGACGCCGCTTTCTAGTGGGAAGCCATGGTTGAGCTTCCCGAAGATGGTGTGTTGAGAGCCTTGGGACACCCCCAAATCCGGGGGCCATCTCTCTCCTCAGGGGAGTCTGGTTCCCACCGCCGAGGTGCTCCCAGCCGGTCCTCACGACCTCCTCCTCCTAACCCTGCACGTCAGGCCCGTGGCCTCTCCCGTGGGTGGGGAGCTCCGTGGACAGCACTCCTGTTCTAGTCGCTGCTGCCTCAGCCGTGGCGGCCGCAGGTACTGTGGTCAGTGTTGGGGTCTGTCTGTGGAGGGCAGGGGGTTCCCTCGCTGCGGGCTCTGCTTGGCCAGATGGTTTTGCTCACCCTCCCACACACGTTGGTCCCTGAGTGTCCCCATGCACTGCTGGATCCCGGAGACTCTTCTGCGTGGGCCTCCAGGGACCGCTGCGTCCAGAACCGTGACGGTGAGGCATCATTCCTCCCCGTAGCTGACCGTCGGCCTGCCCTGCCTTCTGGGTGCTGGTGGAAGACCCCGGATGCCTGGGGCAGAGGCAAACGACGGTCTGTCAGGCATGGCTGGGACAATAGCCAAGGAGTGATTTCTCTGCGCTGTTCCCTGAGCACGACCCCGCAGGGGGCATGGATAGGCCGAGGGACCCGCGTGGGCAGGGCTGGTTGCGTCATACAGAGAAGCTGAGATCGGGGCTCCGGACTCCTGTGGAAGGGACAGTCCACCTGCTGCCCCGGACAACCTTGAAAAGGAGCCCAGTGTTACTCACGGGTCATGCAGAGCCCAAGAGGCCCGTGGAGCTGAGCAGACGTCCACAGTGTGGTGGTGCGGATGGTGGCCCGGGCTCATGTCGGCCACGGCCCGCGCCCCTCACTGTGGATGTGTCAGCCGCCTCGATGAACCGACTGCCTCTCCGACTCCTGGCCCGACCGTCTCCACGCAGATTCTGTGCAGGTAATCCCCTCCCCATCGCCCCAACCCAACCTGAGCAGACGCACGCTCGGTGCCCAGCCTCACCCGCAGAATCAGGTCCAGACTGAGCTCAAGACCTTTCCCGCCCACACCCCCATGTCTCCCGGGGCCCCGGGCTCCTGGCTTCCCACAGCGCCCAGCTGCCCTGCTCTGCACCCCAGCGAGGGCGGAGGCGGACGGCTTAGGAAAGAGCATGAGTGTGGTTGGTGCATCTCGGTTCCAGGCCATCCCAGCCTCTCCAGGACTTTGAGGGGCTGGTCCCCCACCCCCCGCCCTTCTCCCAGAGCACCCTGTCTGAGGTCAGGGAGGAAGGTCGGGCAGAGCACAGTGGCCAGAGATCGAAAACCCTGTGTAGGACGTTTTAAGTTCTGCACTTTCTTGGGGAGAGCACCGGAATCTACCAAGACCATGTTTTCAGCATCTGAGAGGTTGGGCGTGACCTTTTACAGAACCATTTGCTTTCTTTTCTTTGCTTGTATTTTTTGGAAAAATACTGTTTGGGTATTTGGATCACCAAATACCTATTTGTTTTGGAAAACTCCAATAAGCAACTTGGGGAAATTCAAAACCGTGGACGAGCCCCACCCCAGAGATGGCGGCGATAGGTCGGGCGCGTCCCTCTAGCCTTGTCTGCGAGGGGATGCGTGTGCGTGTGTGCCCGTGTAGGTAGGCACACACGTGGGTTTTACGCGTGCACGCGCATGCGTGTGCAGGTAGGTGTGTGCACGTGTGCGAGTGCATGTGTGCACGTCTGTGCCTGTGTGCGTGTGCACGCGTGTGGCCATGTCCGCATCCAAAGCTGTGTGTCCCAGTGCTGAGCGCGCCACCGAAGACCCTGTACGTGCTGTCATGTCTCAGGACGTGTCCCCCGCATCCCCGACGCCCTCTCAGCGAGCTGTGAGAACACGCCCTTTTCTACAACTTGCAATCACGTTTCCACAGTTCCCCACTCTTTAAAAATGAAAAACAGGGCCCTTGAGCTCCCAGGGATGTTGGTCGGATTCATGGCCGGTATGTGACAGTTAAAATCCAGGGTGAGAATTTGAACAGATTTGTCTGTAAATTCCATCTATAGCGATTTTTGATATAGTGACACTTTATTTGTGCAGAGTCAACTGTACGAGTTTTTGGTTTCCTTTTTGGTCTTAAGCTTACAGACATGTTTTCCACCGCAAAGAGGTTCATGATAATTATTTCCGTCCTGTGTCAGGTACATGGGACCCCTGGGTGTCGTTAAAAAGCATCTTTATTTTTACACTTCACTCCTCCTTGAGCATTGTTCCAAGAGGACTGTTTTCTCATGTTGCAGTTTGAAAACTTGGGCCAGGATCTGGAACTTTCTGGTCACTGTTAGTCCTGCGATTAATTCAAGATGCTTGTCTCATGCCATCTGTCCCCAGGGAGTGCACATCCTGTCTAGGAGACAGACCCGCACCCGCCAGCCGCGTCCGCGGGCTCCTCGGCCCCCACTGTGCCGGCTCCTGGATTCCCCCAGACACCGGCCTCGGAGTCACGTGTCAGACCGCACTGTCCCTCCAGGAGCCCGAGTCAGAGCCTCAGGTCGGGTGGTGGACATCCCCGAGGGCGGGGACATGAATCTCAGCCCCTGGTCATCTCCAGGGGTCCTTCCATGGAGCCCTCACCCCAGCCACGCCTTCCCCAGGGACAGAGGGACAGGGTGGGGGGAGGGCGTCCCACAGGCTGTTCTCGGCCTCTGCTGGGAAGACCCCTCCAAGGAAAACACGCACGTGTGGCTCGGTGGCTCCTGATGGTGGCCCTGGGGCCACGGCCCACATTCCCAATCCCACATCCCGTTACAACCACCTCTGTGACCTCACTGAAGGATGTCACACTTTGCGCCCCCGTGGGGTTGAGCCAATCATCGGCAGAGACAGGAGTCCTTCGAGTGATCTGTCTGTGGACCACGGGCTGGGGTCTCCACCCGGGAGCAGCGGTGGCAGGCTGGGATCTCCCCCACGGACGAACAACCTGGGGTCCCGGGAGAGACGTGGGGCACACGCTGACCGGGCAGCAGGGGGGCTAGGTGTGAGGGGCCGTTGGGCGTCATCCCTGACCCCCAAGGACCACCCGAGTGACAGCCAGGCCGGGCCCTGCAGTGAGAGGGCTGGACTCGGGAGCAGGGCAGCTCGTGGCCCATGTGCGGCGGGGAGTCCTGCGAGGGGCTGGGCTGGGAGGAAGTAGCCTCCAGGGGTTGGGGTCCCGGCTGGGAGGCGGGGAAGAGTGGGGCACCGGCCAGTTGGGCTCTGCTGGATGCGGCAGCCATGGCGCAGGTGGACCAGGCCTGCGGCAGGGGACGTGATGGGTGAGCATGCAGGGAGAGCGTCCTGTGCATAGCAGGAGGGCGGCGACCACACAGGGCTCCACCCACCGTGGGCGTCCACACGGCCTCTGGCCCCCCACCCCATGCCACCTGTGTGGGTCAGGGCTCTGGGAGGGGCCTGGGAATGTGGGTTTTAAGAAACCCTGGGGGTGTCTGACCACTAAGGAACTGGGAGTCCAGTCATCGGGACTGGACTCCTGGGACTCCTACTAGGGCCAGCAGGGACTTGGGGGCACCCTGAGTCCCCTCCACAGTGTGGACAGGCACGTGTGTGCCCCAGAGACCGTGACCCAGGTAACATGCTTGGTCTCTGGGGAGCGGTCCCAGAGCCAGGAACAGGCCCTGTGGGCGGGTGGCAGGGCCTCCAGCTGCAGGACACTGGGCGCATCCCGGATGACCAGCCCAGGCCCCCAGCTGGGTGTTGGTCGGGGGTGGGGGGCTTCATCAGTGGGAGGGAGCAGGGGAGGGTCGTGGCTGGGATAAACTCGGTCAGCTCCCCCCGTGCGAGGGCAGCGTGGCGGGTGTCTCTGGCCCCGAGGTCCCCGTTCCTCCTTCCTGTGCCGGGGAACAGCTCTTGCCCGCATCTCTGGAGGCCCGGAGAGGGGTCCCCGCCGTGGAGCCCTGCGGCTCTGCCTGCGAAGACGGGCAGGAGTGAGCGTGTCCAGACGGCAGAGCGGACACCTTTTAAAAAATATTATTTTGGGGGCGCCTGGGTGGCTCGGTGGGTTAAAGCCTCTGCCTTTGGCTCAGGTCATGATCCCAGGGTCCTGGGATCGGGTCCCGCATCGGGCTCTCTTCTGAGCAGGGAGCCTGCTTCTCTGTCTCTCTCTGCCTGACTCTCTGCCTGCCTGTGATCTCTGTCTGTCAAATAAATAAATAAAATCTTTAAAAAAAATATTTTTATTCCACAACAGTTTTCTTTTCTTAAAAGACATTTATTTATCTTAGAGAGAGAGAAAACACCCGAGGGGGGAGGGGCGGGGGCGAGAAACTCCAGCAGACCCCCTGCTGAGCGCTGGGCCCAGATGGGGCTCGATCCCGTGACATCGGCATCAGGACCTGAGCCGAAACCGAGCGAGAGTCGGACGCTCGGCCCACGGAGCCCCCGGGCGCCCCTCAAGCGCGGATCTTCTAATTCCATCATTTGTTGGCTGGAATTCTACTGTGAGGAAGAGCTTCCCCCGAGTCATGAACTGAGTTTTTCTCAGTCAAGAGAAAACTCTTCCCTCCTCATTTCCCGCGAGGGACGGTCATCTGTTACTGTCCTTACTGACTTTCCTCTGGCGCTCGCATCTGCCCCCAGGAGCCGCCCCAGGCCCACTTCCGAGGCTTCTCCCTGCGCACCGGCCCCTGGGCTCCTCCCTGCCGGCCCCCAGCCCCCCGGAGCCCTGACATCCCCCGGAGCCTCCCTGCTACATGGGAGGACGGGACGAGGCTCCTCTCGGAGAGTAAGGAGAACCGGGGACCCAAGGGCAGAGGTCCCTCGGAAGTGGGGGTGCTCTCCTACGCCTGGGGTCCTGCTGGCCCCGGGCAGCCCCCATCAGGTCTCGGGCCAGCAACAGGGGAGGGAGGCTGGGGATCCACCCCACTCTGGGGGTTGCAGGGAACGGCAGCAGGCCATGCTCCCCGAGGCCATCGGGACGCCCACAGGGACCCCAGGCTGCCCTGCAGAGCCCTCACACGGCCTTTCCACCTCAGACCCGGGGGCTTTGTGCCCAAGCAAATGGAAGTCATCCACTCGTCACTGCTCAGCGGCTCCGAGCAAACACCGGAGATCACCCTCTTTATGAACTGCTCCGCCAGGGAGAAAGTGGCCTTGGCCACAGCCGGCATTCCCTGTTCCCCTGCAGGTTCAGGGACAGGGCTCGGTGTGACAGGAGGCCCCAGACGCTGATGTGACAAGCAGGGGAACTCTTGTCCCCCGGGCTGGCCTGGCGGCCAGACAGCCGGTCCATTGAGCCGTGTGGAGCAGCCGCAGCTGCCCGAGTGCACAAAGGGGCCTTGTTTTCACCCGTCACGTGCTCCCCGGCCCCCTCCTGACCTCTCTGGGGACACGATTAGGTGTGGGAACTATTTCCCTTGGGGCTGCATTCGACATTTGCCATTTATTCCGGAGGAGGCATCTGGACTGAGGGGGCACCCGCGGCCTCCCCCAGCCCTGGCTCCCTGCAGAGGACTCGGGGTGGGCTGTCCCAATGCCCCTGCTGACCTGAGCCCGGGCCAGAGCTCGGCCGTGCCCTCGCCCTCGTCACCCGCCGGTTCCGCACGAGCACACGGGGTCTGGGGTAGGGCTCAGAGGGGAGAGATGGGGCTGGGTAAAAGGTACAGAGACACGTGCACACACGTGCACAGACACACGGTGGCACACGCATGCAGGACCCTATGCACAGATACACACACAGACGGAGTATTCCATTTGGAGGGTGAGGGATGCACAATTCCTAAGGGTATTTACACACACACACACACACACACACACACACACACGGTGACAATCTCAGTGAAATCAGGAGGCTTGATGGCATCACGCCCCTCTAACACCGACTTCCCCACGGTTCTGCTCTGTGCCGGGGGCGCAGGGCCTGGAGCCGGTTCCCGCTCTCAGGACTGGGATCGGAGCCGCTGTCAGGCCAGCGGGACGGAATGTCTCCCAGCTGCCAGGACGAGGCAGGAGAGCAGGAGCTCCAGGAACTGCGGATTCCAACGCCGGCCCGGATAAGCATGGGGCCTGGAGCACGTCGCTGGAACCGTCCACCGAAACCACAATTACGCAGTCCCCGAGAGCCAGGCCCGCCTGTTTACAGCACGCCCGCCCGGGGAACGGAAAGAGGCTCTTGGAAACACTGCAGGGGAGTTGCAAAACTGAGCTCTGCGGGACCGAGGGTCGGGTGGGGCCTCACATGCTGTGCTAAGGCCCGGGGCTCTGCGGGCCTGTGGCTCTCAGGATCCTTCGACCTGCTGTCCCCTGCAGACCTCGCTGGCCGCCACTGCCGCCTGGCTTGGCGAGTTAACAGAGACGATGCTGGTAGGCAGGGATGGGCCACGGATCCCATCAGGCTCCCTCCTGCGGTCCTTGAGCGATGGCCCCCAGCACCCTCGCCCACTGGCTGATCGCCCTCCCCTCCTCACTGCCTTCCCTTCTGTCGGTGCGGGCAGGCGGGGGGGGGGGGGGGGGGGGGGGGGGGGGGCGGGCGGGACCTGCCGCTGGCAGGGTGATCCGGGCAGTCATTCTTGCCCCTGCCTGTGGAGGGCGGAGCAACACAGCTCCTGTCCACGTTCAATCCCCAGAACACGCGACTGTGACCTTTGGAGGAAGAAGTACCTTTGCAGATCTGGAGGAGTTAGGGTCTCGAGACGAGGGGATCGTCCCAGGGTCCCCAGTGGGCCCTGACCCCCACTGCGAGTGTCCTCGTAAGAGGGAAGAGTGGAGGACAGACACAGGGAGGGGCCGGGGGACAGTGGTCAGGAGGCCGGCAGAGGCAGCTTCCCCAGACCCTCCCTGCCTCCAGGCCCTGGGAGCCGCTTGCTCTGTCTCAGCCGCGGCGGCCGCTGCCCCCCGACAGCGTCTCACCCCAGAACCGGAGGGACGCTTTTGGTCAAACTTCTCCAAAACCAAGAGTGACCAGAGGAGGGAAATTAAGGCTTTGAGGGGAAATGTCACAAGACGCTTCGGTGAGAAAATTAATTGCTGATAGTCAGGGACAAGTTCTGAAATTTCCCGAAATACCTGGTTTTCCTGGACTTTAAGCTCTCCCTGCACGGACCAGAAACTTAAAGCAAAACGACCGGGCATGGAGATCCAGGCGGCCAGCGTCTGCTCTGCTCTGGCCAGTGCCTAGGAGAGCCCAGGATTGGGAGCCCAGTCCAGACCCCAGGACCGACCCTGAGGCACCCACCCACCTAACTTCTACAGATGGGCCTCCTGGGCTTGGGGGGCTGGGCCTGGGACCCCGCCCCACAGTACGCTCGGGGTAGCTACCTGAGTCCTGCCCGACCAGGAGAGAACACAGGAGGGTCAGTGACCTGGCTGAGGCCCAGTAGCCACTCCAGGAAACCCAGCCGCTTCCCGCCCATGGGGCTGCCTGCCTTCTGGGTGCTCGGGACTCCCGGCCTTCCAGAAAGCCTTATGCCTGCAGGGCCGCCCGCTGTGGGCTGGGACGGCAGGGGCTGTTCCCAGCTGGAGAGAGGGCCACGTGCCCAAGCTTTGCTGGGTAATGGAGCTACTCCAGGAAGAGTGCGCGGGTGCACATACACACACGCACACACACGCACACCAGCATGTCCACAGCAGGTGGAGGTGAGCAGGAAGGTCGCTCCAGGCTGAGTGACAGCAAGAACACACGTGTGTGGGGACCACTGGCCGGGGTAGGGGCTGGTGCTGGCCAGACCCCTGCCTTTCCCAGAGCCAGCCGAAAGACAGAAGACTAAACACTTCTGTCCACTTCTCACTTCCTGAGAAGTACTTTCTGCCAAGATGAGTAGATGTGTATCAGCCGCTTGGCCGGCCACAGAAACCCTGCTTGCTGCAGAGACGGGGTGCAGCTACCCAGTGGAGGGAGGGTCAGGATGGCTCACTAGCACGGGCTCCTGCACCGGCCCCCAGAGCCTGGGGTTGCCAGAGAGCAGGGGGGAGGCCTTGCACACCAGCCTGTCCCAGCACCAGCTCACACTCTCATCTGCACGGGCTCCACTTGGGGTCGTAGACCCGGCCTCAGGGTCCAGACGGCACCAGTGGCCCTGCCACCCACTCCCCGCACCCCAGGGGCAGCAGGGGGACAGGGGGACAGCACATGGGCCCGCCCCCATGGACACTGCAGTTCCTAACCCATCTGCCGCTTAGGGTCCCTCTCCACACTGGGCTTCACCCTGTCCACTCAGAACTCTAGCTGTGTGTGGGCCCCCAGAGGTGGCTCTGCGTGACCCCTCCATGTGCTTTCCTTTGATGGGGTGGGCGGGGAGAGCAGAGGCTCAGAACTTGGAAGGATCGGTTCTCCCCATGCTGACACAAATGTAAACGGCGATCTTAGGGGCCCCTGGGGGGCTCACTCGGTTACGCATCTACCTTTGGCTCAGATCATGATCCGAGGGACTTGGGGTCCAGCCCTGCGTCGGGCTCCCTGCTCAGTGTGGGGCCTGCATCACCCTCTCCCTCTGCCTGCCCCTCCCTTTGCTTGTGCTCGCACGATCTCTCTGTCAAATAAATAAAATCTTTTTTAAAAAAGCAATCCTAACCAAATCCCCAAAGATTTTTGATGGAACCTGACAACTAGAAATAGTTAGTAAATAAGAAACAAAAACAGTTTTAAAAAATAGATAAGAACAGCAACACAATGTGAAGGAGAACAAAGTTGAGGACCAACACCCCTGACTTCAGGAGTCACCAAGGAGCAACAGTGACCAAGACACTGGTATTGGAGAAGGAACAGAC